>CABEEJ010002671.1:45178-75641 GCA_901482245.1 Timema douglasi
CTGAATCACCTCGGTATTCAACAAGAATGTTGATATGGGCATGTACATTTTGTTTTACATGTCCTGCAGGTTACATAGCTTTACGAAACAGTGAAATACTAACTCTGCCTCACCACAGATATTTAGATAGTTTCAAAATGAAGTTGGGTCCTGGAACATCAGGAATAAGTAAACAACAAGGTTCTTACCTCAAGAAAAAGAAAGATCTATTAGAAAGCAGTGAACTATTTGTAAATATTTTAGTTGATGAGGTCTATGTACGACCCGATGTTACTTACAAAGGCGGGAAAATTGAAGGCATGGTGATAAAAGGAGGAGGCCCTCAGGTTGCCGAAACTGTTCAAACTTTTATGATTTCCTCCATAACATCCAATTACAAAGACGTTGTTGGCCTATTCCCCCAAATTCATATGAATGGCGAAGATCTTCACAAACTGATGCTTAGTGTCTTGGAGCTTCTAACTTCAATAAGGTTTCGAGTAGTTAGCATTATATCGGACAATAGGGTGAACAGAAAAATGTTTGACTTGTTGTGTGGGGGGGAAATGCAACTTTTTTTCACAAACCCTTACAACGAAGCAGACAAGGTATTTTTGTTATTTGACACAGTGCATATATTTAAATGCCGAGGTCCTACTAAAGCAAATAACAACGTCCGAATCGGAATTATCTAAAATAAATTTCCCGCAAAACAGAATGTGTGCCAGCCTAAGTCATCTTAAAACCCTGCATAGGACAGAACAAGAACAGCCAGTGAAATTGGCTCCAAGTTTATCAAGAAAAGTTTTTTTACCCTAGTAACATATTATTATTATTAGCACCGCGTCTTACTACCCGTTCGGGTTATACGCACCAAAGTAACATAGAAAGGCAAAACATAACTGTATGTCAAAGGCTTTTTGATGAAAAAAACATTGCTGCCCTGAAAATCATTGGAGGGGACATAACAGGTACTTGGGAATTCATTTTAGTCATATTAACTTGGTGAAACCTTGTTAATACTAAAATAAATTTTCTGGGATTGCTTTAAGAGATGAACTAAAGCCTGTCACATCGACCATTAAAATTGACAACAATAATGAATAAATTTACAGGTCAAATGTGGTTTTAAAGCTTTAATATGTTATTAATGTGAAAATTGAAATTAATTTTGAATATTTTGCTAAGTAATAAAATGATTTATAAGTGGAAATGCTGATATCAACTTAAACAGTTTATGTTTACTATTGAGTTTTAAAAATTGATTATTAAGTAAGTACCTCAAGTAGAAGCTCAAAAATGACGAGCCTACACAACTTTTTATCTCTATATTGAGCTTAAGCAACAAGCTCGAGTTCGATGTTTTGTTGGATCGTCATTTTCAAGCTTCTACTTGATGTACTTAATAACCCATTTTTAAGACGCAATAGTAAGCATAGTCTATTTAACATGAAACATTAGCCTTTTCCCTTATGAATCATTCGCTTACTTTACAAAACGTTAAAAATCAATTAAAATTTTCACATTAATAACGTAATAGAGCTCTGAAACCACTTTTGACCGGTAAATTTATTCAATATTGTCGTCCATTTTGAATTATACTTGATTGAAGTTGTATTACCATGACAAAGCAAAGAAAATAAAAATAGCTAAGAATATTACTAAATAATTGAATGATTCCTTTATATATTCTTACCTTGTTCCTTTCTAAAAAAAATTATGTTAAATTAAATGTTTTCAAAATTAGGATATTTAAACCTCATATAATTAATATGTTTAGCTACAAAAATAGCTCTAGTTTGGTTACTATTTAGTTATAGACTTATGTTGGTTAACCTGTTTAAAATCAATGTTGATCTTATTTAATGCAATACATATTTTACCAAACATGCCACATTTTTATTAAAAAGCACTTACTATTTCATATTGTTTGCTGGAAATATTACTCTTAATCTTAAAGTATGAGCATAAACTTTTATAAGTAATAAAAATTAAAATGAAGGAATAATAAACGAAATAGGAAAAAATTCAAATTTCCAATTGTTTATGATTCTTATACATTAATTAAATTAAGTTAATGAAGCATATTATGGGGAAATATCAGCTTATTAAAACTTATATTATTTTCAAGCCATCAAGCAATTATTAATTTTATCAACTTTATTTTATAATTGTTAGTGTAATTTTAACGTCCTTAAATAAGCATAATTATTATTAGCACCGCCTCTTACTACCCATTCGCATTTGACACGCTTACGCTTATGTGTAAAGGTAGGGTCATTGTGAGATGAAATGGAGGACCTACAGTTTAACGTGGAATCCAAACTACGGTGGAGGCCTGAAATTCAATGTCCTTAGAGACATGAGTGACAAAACAATTTTTTATTTGCATTTTATTTGAGTGTTGTTTTTTAAATTATGTTTTCTAAGTGTTATTACTAATTTAAAAACTGATATTCCCATTATTTAACCTTTTTTTCATAAGTAATTACTATTTATAAAAACATTTTAATAACTTGTGTTTTAATATACTTTTTAATTTTTTAAATTATGAATAGCCCTATACTTGAACCCGGGAACTTTTAGAAATACTCAACTCGAATGCAAAAGCCCAAGCTCGCAGACCCTTAGTCCTATAGAATTAAAATAAAACCAAAATAATATTTATAGTTAAA
This sequence comes from Timema douglasi, assembly GCA_901482245.1. NCBI lineage: Eukaryota > Metazoa > Arthropoda > Insecta > Phasmatodea > Timematidae > Timema > Timema douglasi. The sequence goes on from CABEEJ010002671.1 coordinate 47,833, forward strand.
ATCAAACCAGTCAATATGGTCGGCCATCTTATCACTTCCGAATGTAGTAAGTACACCTAAACTATCACCAAAGAATAGCAGCTTCCATCAATATAATGCAACTTAATATTTATAAGGGAAATAAAATCCACTTTGTCCTTTATATTAGTAAAAATATGCCAGTAGAATGCACTAAGTAAACTACATAGTCTTGAAGGTGTTGGCACGAGTAGGATACACAGAAAGTCAAGAAGCATCTATTTTAAGGGGCATATCACACTATCCATTGTGGCGATTAGTAACTATTTCAACTAGGGCTGTAAAACTCGATTTCTTGATACCTCGATTCTTACCAGTGTCATAATAAAGAATCGATCTTAATATTACGATTCTTGCTACCCAATTCTTAGTTATCAATAAAACTGGTAACTAAACAAATCATCAAAATTCAAAATAGGTAATAATCGATCATCTCTCATATTAATTTAGTTGCCATTTCACGTAAATACTGGTGAATTGTAAATATAATGTAATGGCCTGAATATAATACAACCTTTACATTTTGAGGTGTTCTACATGAAAAATAAATGGCCTCGAATATAATACAGACAATCTGATATGACAGTATCAAGAGGAAAAAACTCAACTATGACACACTATTTTTAAAGGAAAAGGTTAAGTGAAGACTTCCAGAATATATGAATCAATTCAAAATAAACAATTGATATTTAATATATAGACTAGAATGGCAATTTTCTGTAATTTATCGATATAGCTATCATTAATTGATATATCACAACGTGTATATCGAAAGCTACAATATTCCTATCAGGTTAAGATGGCCACTTTCCTGTAATTATATTCTGTCACTTCGATATTTAATGTTTCATTTAGATCTTTGAATAAGACAAGTTTAGTAAAAATAGAACAAAAATTAACATAGTTCATAAAAATGGTGCAAGAAAAGTTATATTTATTTTAATTCAATAGATTATCAATAAATCATTGCCATAACTTCATCGCTAATGCGCCTAGGATCAGTTATGGTGGATGACTTGAAATTCTTGTAACGTGTGAAATATGTTCTTTCCATTATAAAATCCACAATTTAATTAATTAATTTTTGAGTTTATTTGAACTTTAGTGTGTTTAATAAATTTCTTTAAGATTGTGAGATTAAAGTTTCAAGCGATCATGTGTTTACATGATAAAATTAAAGTTTCGCATTGAGGGGGAAGGAGGGTATCAGGCACATCAGATTTTCTATGCAATAATGCTTGGAAAAATAATGACAAAGGAAATTTCAAGAATTGGAATCGAGAAAAACAGGTATCGTGACATCTCTAATTTTGATATAATAAATATTGGTATTACTAAATGCACAAAATTTTGTACCTATTATCTGCAAGTGCAATTGTAGCTCCCATTGAGGTTATAATAAAACTATTTCTGGGGGGAAAATGTGGTTTATTTTCGTGTCATGGTATTTTATTTTGTATTTTTACTAAAATAACAGTCAACGTATTGGAAGTAGATGTCATATTTAAATGTTGAGCTAGTAAAAGTGTTATTAAATAATTATTGGAGGGAGGGAGCAAATCACCTGGTCACCTGCCCCCACGTCGTCGTCATGTCTGTTGAGATGTACACCAGCAGCGATGTTGGGAGACTGCTGGTCCAGCGCCAGGATAATACTGCATATCTTGTGATCAAACCCTGTGGTAACCAACATGTCCTTACAATGCACCTAGCACACTATCACAATTGGTTAGTGCACTCAAGACTTATTAGTATGTATGGTTGCACCCTGGACACTCAATTCACTCTTAAATATACCAGTCTTGGTCTTACCTTGAGTGACTTAATTTAAAAAAACAAACTGAAATATGGTTAGTAAAACGAATGATTGGCTTTCATTAAAAAAAAGTTGGATTTCTATATTTAAGGGCGGTGACGATCAATTTTCTTTAAGAGAATGAAACCTAGGTCGGGGGATTGGGCGGCGACTATCAATTTTCTTTAAGAGACATCCATTACCTCTTTGTCCATTGGCAGCAGTGTAAAGTGTGAACTGTGTTCTTTTCATTGTAAAGGTCATAATTGTGTTCATCCCCCTTTTATATGTTTCTATCCACCTTTCCTATACCTTCTTCCAAATATAATATATTTAAGGTCGGTAAGCAAATAGAATTTTATGTCTAAAAAGGGTAAATAAATTACTCATACTTACATGGTTTAGAAAATTAGAACTAATTTTTTTTTTGTCAGAATTCACTATGATATTCTTCTTTACCGATGGCTTTAGGCCAAAGATTTAGAGAATCTTTATTGAGCAACAGAGGCAAAAATTAATCTATCGCATTAGGAGCTCAAGAGTTTTTATCGCACTTACAAAAGCAAGACAAGTATCACTATCTTAAGCTAGTTCTATCCGAGCTACCTCATCTAGCTACAGTATCCCCGTGGCTTCTTTGGTGCTGACTGACATCTGACAGCTTTGAAACGTTAACAGACCAAATTATGTATTCCTACACTGAATCATGTGATCTACAAAAACATGTATTTAGCAGCTGTCACTTCTGACAGTCAAAATTTAGGTATATAGATAAATGGTGACTCAGAAGTCAGCTGTGAGCTGTCAGTCAGCATCAAAGAAGCCCTATCAATAAAGAACATTAGTTTTTAATTAATAAAATATAAAAATTGATCTCTTTTTGATTAATAATATTGCTGATTGTGACTAGTTTATTTTGCAATGAAAGCTTTCAATTTAAGCAAGAAAATATTTCCCATAACAAGTTTGCACACCACATTGAAAATAAAAATACCACTTAGTAATATCCTGTTTTCGCTAGATTTTACTAAATGTGTGAAGTCAATATTTTCACTATTAAGTAGGGCTCTGTGAGTTGAGTCAGAGAAGAACCCAACAAGAGGGTATTATGCAGACAATCATTGGAATGTCTAGTCAGCAACTCAGTAAACTGGTTGTTGGATGGAGAAGAGTATTAAGAGTAGATAAAGAAATAGTAGGGCTGTATGAACAATAATATCAAGTACAGCTTAATGCAAGAGTGTTCTATGTACATCTCGACAATCTTCTCTCTGGTAGTTCAGCCCCAGACCAGTGGTCTCAAGAAGTTGTGCCACAAAACTTGAGACTTTGTGATGTTGCTTGTAAAAACAACTAAAATAACTCAACCCAATATTAATTTTGAAATGGAAGAAACAAGAATTTTTTTTAGCTATTAATGAGAAATTTGAAATTTAATACAAACACACAAGCATTTCCTGTTCAACTGGGAAGTCTCTTATTATTTTTATGTTTGTTAATGCTGAAAAGCACAGCAGAGTATATTAAATGCGTCCATTACAATTTCTGGGTACTCTTTCTTCACCAACATCAAAGCTCAAGAAGTGGTAGTTCACTATAGTTAGTGTTCATCCTGACTGAAATTCTTCAAGTTGCTCTTCTTTCTCAAAGGGAGGTCAGAGGTGGATTTTGGGAACACAACATTAAGGATTGTACACCCAGTCGTACTTGGTGACACTGATGGAAGAAAAATAATGTGCCATCTTATCAAGAACCAGGCAGTGATTTAAATTTAGTTTGGATGGCACGTTCCCATGTGCTAGAAAGTCAGAGGAAGCATCTGATGATTTTTATTTTCTGCTTGTAATTTTCATATTCTAAGTTTTCTTAAGAATAATAATATTTAGCACCGTGTTTTACTACCCGTTTGGGTTATACGCTTTAAGTACTAATTACGCTAATTGATTAATAGGAATTGGGAAGATTGAATTAGAGGAAGTGAACCCGCATTTGCGTGGAGGGAGAGTGGAAAACCATTTAGGAATCCCCCCCACGACTGAGATTCAAACCTCGATCTCCCCGTCCTCAGCAGTCGAGCTCAACACGACTAGCGTGTTAGCCCACTACACCACCGAGGCGAGTTTTTCTTAAGAACCCAGTGAGTTTATCTCTTGAAGTCGGCACATTTTCTTGAGTTTTGTTGGGCATACTTAAGAGCTTATTTTTCAGCTCAAAATGATCTTAAGGACTTCACCCTTTTACCACCATGGGATAACGAACAAAAGCTTCATGGCACATTTATTTGAGGAGTCTTGTCTTTTATTTAATTAAAATAAAATAAAATTAATGCAAATACTAGTTCTTTATTAAGTTTTAAAATCACATATTTATCCAACCCAAGCTTGAGACAGACTCAATACTTGGGAGAACTTTATGAAAAGTTCGCTCAATATCGGCTTGAATTTTTTTCAAAAATCAGCTCGCAGACCCCTACTATTTATTAGATTCAAAAATATTCATATTAAAATGGGCCATAATTCACACATGTAGAAAGAAACTACTGATCAATTTTGCAGAAATATTTATTTTGTTTTACACATTATTTCACGATTTTTAAATGTCATGATAGTGTCTTTAATTGGCTTATAAGCCTGGCCATAGTGGAAGTAAGGCAGGATTTAATGTATTATGTTGGGACACAAGTCTTGAAACTTGCAAATGACAAGTCAGCTGTGATACATTAACCAGATATAAGTGACTTGTAACTGTAGTTTGTGATAACTTTTAACTGGTACATTTAAAATTAAATTGAGTATTCTTGTGCAGATTAGTAAGCCTTCTACCACACATGCTTATTGATATGTGACAAGTTTTTAGAGGACTTGATATAAATGTAACCATGAACATAGATCAAGCAATGAAAAAGATTTACAATTTTCTACACACATCATTAAGTAAAAATATAAAATGTTTATATATAATTAATTTTGGATGTGTCCTATTAAACAAGAAAACAATTGCAATTTAAGATGTATTTGGTGGCACTTTCCTGGAACAAGTCACATATTAATATATATATTTCTTAAATTATATATAAATGACAATAATAGGTTGTTTTTTCCCAACTGGGAGTCACCGCTTCTGTGAGATGAGATGAAGACGAGACACAATGGTAGTCGAGAACCAGCGACCCTGTTCAATCACAATCCTGCCAACATGCACACCTCCCAAAATAAGCTGAAATTCCACCCATTTCAAATAAAGGTAACCAGCTAATAAGTCTAAAAGTCATCAGATAATCTTTAATAGAATATGAACCTGTCACTTGTTTTGAAGGTAGCGGACCAAACAAATGTGGTTATTTTCCCTCTAAGCTTTACTTTAATCATCTCCCACAAATGAGGTAATTCAATGTTTATAGCCAGAGGAGTAATAAGACAGGATACCAAGCAATAAATATAAAATAAATAAGGGCACAGTAACTGTGGAGAATGTGTACACATGGAAAATAACTTCTCAGTTAATAACTTCGAGCCAATTTGTTGCATCCCTTAATCTACTACCTCACTGGAAAACGATTAGTCCCATTTGTCACAGCTTGCTTTTAATAAAATAAAACACATAGTGCTTAAAATAATAAGCTACATATGGGGAAATGAGAAATAAACCGATACAGTTTAGAAAAGAACTAAGAAACACTTTCAATAAAATGTCCTACCAGTGATCATGTGAAAAAATTCAATCACCTAATGCGGATCAAATCACAACTTTTAGACTTTCTTTTACCGATATTTGTCAATGTAATGAACCTGAAGCTATGGAAAGTACCTGGTCCCCTGCACCTATATCCACCTCTTCTTTATTAATGTGAACTCCATTAGCGATGTTTGTAGACTGTTCTTCCATTGCCAAGAGCACATTGCAAGTCTTGTAGTCAAACCCTAGGACCATGGCTCACATCAACACATCACTCAACTTTACAATCAGAAATTTTAGTCATAAAAACAAATTCTTGTTGAAATAATCAAATACATATTTACATTTTTATAATAAAGGCTTTAAACTTTAGTGAAAATAATATGGATGTTCTTCAATGTTCGTTCAGTCCATTTTTCGTCTCAAAGATTACCAGAGACAAGCTAGGAGGTTGTACAAATCTATTTAAAGTCAAATGCTATTTTGACACATGCAAAATAAACAAAAAATTAAATTATGTTTACATTGCATTTTTCTTTAGAAAATGACCACATTCTTGATAATTAACTTTCGATTGAAGATTTGAAAGGGGAATTTTTTTTTAAAAAACTACAAATTTTGCAATTAAAAAATATTTAGTTTGGCCAAATAAAGGGCAATTGTTAAAATTTCTGAATGTTAGTTTGTGGAGTATAAGAGAATCAAAAAACAAATTAGTCTCAATCAAGAGTTAGCACATTGTGTTGCACTCTTTTATCTTCTTGTTCTCAACAATAATACATAATGAATGTTATCAAAGTAAAACATGAAGATACTAAACAATGAGAATTTGTTATTAAAAACATTAATCAGGGTGTCTACTGAACTAGTTTTTAATGTTCAGTAAATTTTATTTAAAAAATCCAATATATATAAAATACTCACAGAGCCAAACAATCCTTATTTCAAAAGTATTAGATAATAGAAAGTTTAGATTATGTCTGTCATAGCTAAACATTTTTACTTCGAGAATATTCAACTGCATTGAAACTGAAAAATATCTTTGGAACAAAAGTACAAAGATTCTTTATCATAAAAATAAGTTTCATGCTTTATTATTTATGTAAAGTTCATGTAAAGAAATTCCAAGTGGCGCACACACACACACACACACACTGGATGAAACTCAAATTATTAAAGATAAAGATGTAAAAAACGTATCAATACTTTACTATTATCAATATTTTCCTTTGAATAGTGGTATTTTTTAACTCAATACTTTTACTGATATTAGTACTCAAACTTTGGTATTGAAAGAAACATTCTTGCTATCTTTATTCATGCTGGGATTAAATGTTAGCTAGGGTGGAGTGTGGAGGAAAAACAAATGACACTATTTCTCAATTCTCAGAAAAATTATCATAATGAACTTGTAAAGCTGATCACCACTTGAAGTAAATACTTTAAAGTAGTCAACTTTTTGCTTTGATACAAAATCCTAGTAGTTTTTTACACAATCAGCTTGCAGGCTAGAAGTTGCTTCCTGTCTAGTAGGACCAAAGGATGGATTGATAATGATTGCAGGAGAGAGATAACTGTTATCTTTGACAATTTTGTATCAACTTGTAATTTTCAAATGCGGGGGCAAGTTGAATATATTTTTGCCCCCACTTGCAGATTTCACTCTGTCAATGTGTTTCTTTCTCTTGACATGAGATTGGATTGAAAATACTCCCTTGTTACTTACATCAAAGCTAGTTTCACACAAAGAACGGTGTCCTTTAGTTTTATCACAATTCACTCTTTGGAGCCACAGATATCTGTAAACACTGTACTGTTTAACCAAACATCCCTTAAAGAAGATTTTCCTCTGGGTTTACTCATTTCTTTTAAAACATAGCGATAACAATAATGACAATAGGGCTGTTCAGAGTACTCACATCAACCAACCTTGCAAACTATACAGCTTTATTGGGGGTGCCAGGGGGGGAGGGGTTAAGTGGAAATGTATCAAACAAGACATACCAGAGGAAAAGTATTCAAGGGGTGGTAAAACTATGACTATAAGTAGTGTTCAGATTATAAACATTAGGGGTCTCAGAATGTTGATGCAACATTTCAATCAACGAGATGGGGCCAGTGTGATTGCCAATATTGGTAGACACCCTGTTGATACACTAATTTAAAAAAAACCATTAGAACCCCTTACCTTTGGAAGAGTCGTCATAGCCAATGTGTTTCACTGTCTCTCGTATCACCTTCTGATAGTCCACATTCGCTTTAGATGTGATCTCCCCACACAGAAGGATCATTCCGGTTTTGGTCACAGTTTCTGAAATAAATCCACAGAACTTAGTGAAAATTTGCTCATATTTCTGTTGAGTTTTTTCGAGAAATATCACGATACCTTTTTTTCTCAATTCCGATTTTAAGTTTAAGCTAAATTTTTTGATTCCGATTCTTTAACATTTTTAATTTTTTTCCAAGCATCCAACCTCATAATGTTTTTTAAGGTATTCAACTCTATAACATACCAAAAACTAAAAATCTTTCATGGTCATAAAAATTTTCTTTAAATTCTAACAAAAAAAACTATCGATTTTATTAAGTATTAAATCATATAATCAAAATAATTAGGACTTACATTATAGTAAACATGTTTTATTACCTACAAATAAAGCCTCAATGAATCAAACATTTTGGAATTAAAAAAATTAAAACACGTATCATAAACAGTTATTGAGAGCACAAGTCTATTAAATTCCCCAAACAAGAGAAAGTGCAGTTTTGAATTAGTGGCATTGGAAATAAAACTTGAGTACCATACTGGAAATGAGTAACCAAACAAGATAGTAACTGTAGAAGTCACTGAATTTTTAAATTTTAAGAAAATCAAGAGTGAATATATATTTTTTTAGACCTATATATAACATTTGTCACAAATAAGACTGTAAATTGGTCAAATAAAGACTGATTACCTTTGTTAAAGTTTTCAGAACTGAAAGTAATAAAGAATTCAAAGAAACTCTAAAATGATACAACAAATAGCGGATTTTACAACGGAAAGAACAAATTTCACACTTTACAAAAATATAAAGTCGTCTGCCACAATTGATCCAACACACATTAGCTCACCGAAAACACTGGTCAAAAAAGCCATTTTGCATCTAGTGTGTGATACATCAATTAATCTGTATTTTTGGTTGTAGAATCCAAACCTGCCTTCGGAAATACTCTGTCACCTAAGGTTTTTAAGATATTTGAGATTTTTACCTTTTTTCCACGAATTATCACTGACTATGCTGGTTGAACTCAGTATTTGGGTGCAATATATGATTGAAGTAGTTCTAAAAATAGTCACTTGATGGCAAAGCAATTCAGTTGAGGGGGACGGGTACTGTCATTGGCCGTTAGAAGTGATGCAGCTAGTCCCGTAAACCCTGCTGTTTGGTGAGTGTTGAGACTTGGATGGTGTTAGACACTTTTTATATTTCTCTTTATTGATACCTTAGTTTGTGTTATTAAGTGACAACTAGTGAAACGTTCTATTTTTAGGTAGCTAACCCAATAACTTTGGCTGTGTATGTGGTAAGTTCACTCCAAAGACCCAAAGAAAGCCAATCATTGACTTAGTTAAGAAGGCTTATCAACTGTACTTTGATTGTGTTCTTGGAGATCAGGATAAACCCTTTGCACGTCATATTGCTTTCATAACCTGCAAAACTACCCTTATAGAATGGACGAAAGGAAACCACAGAGCCATGCCGTTTGCTATTCCAATAATTTGGTTTAAGCCAAAAGATCATATGAACTGTTATTTTTGCCTGACAAACATTGCAGGACATTCCAGTAAAACTAAATATACAATTAAATATCCTAATGTTTCTTCAGTTCATATGCCTGTCACTCATGGGAAAGGCTTACCGGTTCGTGCTTGTCACTTTAAAACCACTGCATCAGAACCATCAGAGGAAAGTGAATCGAAAGACGCACAACCTTTGGAAGAGTATATCGCTGAAACTCATCACAGATCGCCTCACCTCAGAGAACAGAAGGAAATGAACAATTTGGTCCGTGATTTGAAACGTCCTAAACAGCAAGCTGAACTGTTGGGTTCTAGACTGCAAGGTAGAAAGATTTTAAGTTTTAAAACAAGAAAAAGCTGTTTGTCTAGATATTTTAAAATGAATAATTCAATGTGTGCACGCACAGACATGAATGGTTTGAAGATGGAGTAAGGTGTTCAACATAATCCACATGAGTAGAGAATATTTATTGATTCATCTAAAGCAAGCTTAAAAGAAGTGCTATTGTATAATGACAACAAACTTCAATCAGTGCCTTTGGTGCATGTGGTCGACATGAGGGAAACTTATGCAAGTACGGCTTTGCTGATGGAGAGAATAAAATATAAAAATTATGAGTGGCAGATATTGTGTGATTTAAAAGTTGTTGCACTGCTTACAGGTTTACAGGGTGGATTCACTAAATACGGTTTTTTGTGCTTGTGGGACAACCAAGACACCAAAAACCAATACAAAGTCAAGGAATGGCCTGTGAGGAAATTAATTATACATGGCTGGAAAATAAAATGTGAAATTTACTCCATTGGTTAAGCCTAGTCATTTTGCCTCCATTTCATATAAAGTTAGGTTTGATGAAGAACTTTGTAAAAGCTCTTAATAAGGTCAAGCCTCATTTGGAAAAAATGTTTCCCAAGTTGAGTGAAGCAAAGATAAAAGGTATATTTATTGGGCCACAAATTAGGGCATTGTTGAAAGCTCCAACCTTTGATGCTAAGCTTACAAATATCGAATTAGCTCTTTGGTCCACTTTCAAAGCCACTGTTTATGGCTTTTTGGGCAATAAAAGAGCCGATTAATATGTTCTCATAGCGAGTGGTGTATTGGATAACTACAAGAACATGGGATCTGGAATGTCAATAAAAATTCACTTTTTAGACTCGCGTCTTGACTTTTTCCCAGAAAATTAGTGTGTTGGTGACGAATAGGGTGAACGCTTTCACCAAGATATCCTGACCATGGAGCCTCGTTACCAAGAACACTGGAACCCTTCGATGATGGGCGATTATTATTGGTTTATTTTTAGGGAAACTAATGAAACACCTTACAAAAGAAAAGCATCGCCATCCCATTTTGTCCAAGAAAAATGACATCAAACTTTATAAATATTAACATCATCGGTTAATGTGTATTATTTTAGTATATTTGTTGGTTTAGATTAGTTTTTTACGCTTTCAAGAAAACATAGGTAAATTTTGAGGGCTGTTTTGTTTGTATTTATGATTGGTATTGAATTAGTGCTGTGTATCTTGGAAATGTGACGTAATAGAGAAAATCTATTTTTCCAATGAATTCAGCACCCGGAAATTAGTTATATCCACCCATTTACAAACCGGGTACAGAAAAAATTTTCAATTTGTTGACCTGTGAAATTAGTGAAGAAGTTTTGGGAACAATATATCGAATATATTGGACTATGCTCTAAATCTATTGAATTAAAATAAATATAACTTGTTTGCTGTTTTTATTAACTACATCAATTTTTATTTCATTTTTACTAAACTTTTCTTATTCAAAGAGTTAAAATACATTATAAATTGAAAAGCGACAAAGAATATAATTAAAGGATATCGACCATCTTAATTTAATCTATATATCATAGCTTTCGATATACACGCTGTGATATATCAATTGTTTGTTTAGAATCAATTCATGTACCCAGACAATCTCACTTAACTTTTACTTAAAAAAAAAGTGTGTTAAAGTTTCTACCTCTTGTTACTGTCATGTTGTCAGGTCGTATTATATCCGAGATCATTTATTTTTCATATAGCAACACCTCAAAATGTTAGGATCGTATTATATTCAGGCCAATACAGTATATTTACAATTTGCCGGCATCTAAGTGAAATGGCAGCTAAACTAATCTAAGAGATAATCAATTATTACGTATTCTGAATGTTTCCGATTGGTTTAGTTGCCAGTTTTATTGAAAGCTAAGAATCGAAGTAAAAAGAATTGTAATATTAAGATCGTTTTTCAATTCTTTCAATACCAGTAAGAATTGAGGATATCTAAGAATAGAGTTTTACAGCCCTAGTTGTTTATGATATAAAAATAGGGAATTATTAAAATGTAGATTGGTTGGATTTAATAGTAATAATTTAAGCAACAATATATATTCAGGAATAATTATGCAGAATACTTAACAGTAACATTTTTAATTTGATTTTTTCAGTTTTAAATGTTAAAAATAAGATTTGTGGAACTGTTTGTAATGTTCCAAATGGGTCAGGCCCCAATCGATATTTTTAAACACATTTTGGACATAAATTATTTTTTCTTTAATTTCTTTTTATACTATATTTTAAAAAAAACCCAACAGGAACATGAAATTAAGCACAAATCTCCAGATGCAATTAATTATTGGCTTTGATTATATATACAGTATTCTAGTCCAAATTTTTTATTCCTCCCTCCAAGCATCACAGGGGGACTGCGCCAGTGCTCTAGTGACAATATAAGCTCTCTCAGAAGTCACAGCAAGTGTGAGAGGTTTTAAGGTTAATCCATGCCCCATTCCATTACAGTAGCGAACAGAACCAGTTCAAACAGGCCTGTTACACAATCAAGGTAGTTTATTTATATTTTGATTTTGTGTTTATCTAAGAAGTGTGATGAGGAAAAATGATCAATTAAGTTATTAAAGGAAATTATTGATTAGAAACTCAGTTTTCTTCATTAAAAATGCAAGAAAACTTGAGATTAAACAATTATGATCACAAGTGCCGATTTACTTTATATTTAAGCAGGTGGATGGCAAGAAAAAAAAGAACTACACAATGGTATGCTCAAAATCCTTACTGTAGTTGGAGAAAAATACATAAAATAAAACAAACAATTTAAAATGGATTACTGAATGAAATGTAATAATTTAAACTCCTTAACAAAAAAATTTGTTGAAACTTTTGTGGGTTATGATTATTATTGGTGTTGCATTGTTCCCACATACCAATCCTACCTATAGACCTCAAAATAGATAAATTTCTAATCATACAGATAAAATACATTTTACTACAGCTAATTTTGAACAATAAAATAGTCAGATAGAGAAAATAGTATTGTTGACAAAAAAATAATCAATAGCTGTATTAATAATTTTGCATAAAATAAGATATTGATTGAAGTCCTAGAAGAAAAGTGTCAATGTTTTAAATTTATACTGGAAGACTGAAAGAGAGAGAAATAATTTAATGTTGAAGATTTGGTTAGATCTCACCAATAAAATGTGCCCATGTTGAAAAAAAAACTGCGAAAAATAGTGAATTTGTTTCTCTTCTAGTCTAGTTCTTCCCTCTACACTTAGCTCTCTATTTGTATACTTATATTTTACTTTGGAACTATTGTTCCACTTTAAAAGTAAATTGATTTAGGAGCCTGACAGATTTCATTCCATTATTTTAAGACGCTAAGAACAACTCTAATCTTCCTTAAAAAGTGTTCCAAGAATCAAATTCAAAAACGTTATTTTTTTAAAAGTCCAAAGAGAAAATGTATTCAATAAAATAAAAGTGAAATTGTTGGCCATGAGCTAGGGATAGTTATAATATAAAATGCAATTTATTATAAAGATTGAATATATGGTAATGAATATGATTTTTATTTAAATAATTTAAAATGTTTATTTCCATCTGTCAAAATTGTCATTACTATGCTTGATGATCTTCCTTTCATATTAATATGAGAAATTGTATTATTTGTCACGCACAGCGTGTCATGCTGCGGACGAGCTTTGACGCCTCTTTTAATCCAACCAAAACAAAACTAAATTGCAAAATATTTAAAAATTTAAGGAAATATATGGTAAAGGCCAAGAATATCTCAACACTTACCACATGCTACTTTGGCATCGGGGTCTTGACGAAGATGTTCGTCCAGGATTGCGTCACTGATCTGATCACACATTTTATCTGGAACAGAGTTTACTTTATGGAGACAAGACTTTAATAAGGAAACACTAAAGTTAATAATAAAACATAGTTTTCAGCGATGATTAACAATATAAAACTGTTTATTTTTTAGCCCTGGATAATAAAAGCCAAATGCAACAAAATTATGAAAATCAAATCAAGTCAAGGTATTAACCCTAACTTTTTTTTTCCTGTCATGCATTGAATTAGGGTAATTATCACACAGAAATACAACTTTACTGACTCAAACTCCATTGATGTTGGGCATTAAAGCCTGACATGGCTGCTTCTAGATTTAGTTTCATGTTTAAGGTCTGGAGACCAAAATAAAAAAAGTTGGGCCTGACAAGGATTGTACTGAAAGTTCCAAAAATGGTACCACTTTTATAAAATACTGATACACTAAGTACATTTGTGAATTAATAATTCTAAGGTCCATTTAATATATATATTGACTGTGAAAGTTAAAAAAAATATCCAAACCAGCAATAAATCAAGACAGAGGATATAGCTGGACAGGTAGAAAAGTCGCCCACGAAACAATATGGAAAACCTGTTAAAGATTGTAGACACATAATTTTTTTTTTTTATCTAAGTGAGTGGCTATTTCTATGATAACTATTGATTAAATCTTGGATAAATGCATAAACAGGTAAGGTATATAAATGGGTTCGGGGTTCAATCCTCCGCCCCGACACATATTTATCTGATTGCCAAACCCTTCCTTCACCTCTGACAAGACATGTATTAATCACAGCTTGTGAATGTGGGGAATGCCAGGCCTCCACCGTGGTTTGGATTCCACACTAAATTGTAGGTCCTCCATTTCATCTCACAAACACCCTACCATTACACATTTAGCGTTAATGCGTATAACCCGAACAGGTAGTAAGACGCGGTGATGATGATAATAATAATAGCTATACAAAGTATAGTTGTAATAATATATTCTCATCTAAAAGGTACTAACATGTTATAAGGGAGACTTGAGTGTTTAACCCTTTTGCACTCAGCGTATTTTCACTAGACTAAGCCAAAACACTCAGGCAAATTCTCACATATTTACCTTTAAACCTTTTAAATTTTCTCATAAAAAATGTTTTTAGTTTATACATATGAAAAAAATCACACTTATACTATACACATTGTAGATTTATAAAAAAAATATTACATACATTATTAGACTACCATTATTTTGTAAAAAAATTCAAAATTTTTAAAATCTTAAAAATTAAATTAAAATTTTTAATTCAGAGCAAAAAATTAATTTTAATTTCTTCTCTTCCTTATTTATCAGTCATCCTGCAAGAAAGAGAATTTATTTCTGTAAAATTTGATACTAGTTTGGTGTTTGTAGCTTATTTTGATTCTGAACTACATAGCATTTTGTAAAATCATGTAAAGGGGAGAGGAAGAGATTGCTCAGGTGACGGAATCTCCCTGTAGTCTTCATCATCCATACCATTCTCATCACTGTCAGACAGGTTATGAACAGCTGGATTCCTAAGATCTGGCACATTAGTGATGTCAGAATCACTTTCATACACAAAGTCACTGTCACTGTCAATAGTATCTAAATAGTCTAAAATGTCCGAGTCATTTAGCCTAGAACTTGGACCGGCCATTGCCTAGCTAGAATATTTCAACTAAACAACACTTATAAATAATAAACTTTGAATAAAACAACGAAAATATAATAAATAATATATAAAAATAAAACAGGTAAGAAAAATAATGGAAGCAAATATATTTATATAAATAAGGAATAAGGAAAAACCCACGAACTAGAAACGTATTGACATCACGATGTAAACAATGAGTATTACATATTTCAACTGTTCAAAATAAATAGTTTTTCCAAGACCAATGGTGCTATCTGTTGGAAAAAGTATGAAATAAACCTAAATATTTAGAATACTGTGTGTAGTGCCACCTAGTTATTAAAAATAAACTTACACGACCAGATTTAGCTGGAGCCGATATATCGGCGGCGAGAGTGTTTTAGCAGTACCATGGCGCGCCGAAATTTCGGCGCGCTGAGTGTTTAAGGGTTAAATTATTTTCCTTTACTCAAACTAGTTCTTTTTTGTTGTCCAAGAATAATTATTTGTATATTATCTCAATTTAATAACAATATTATAAAAAATAATATATTAATTAGTTAAGTGAGGTATTTAACATGCACTCTGAACTGACTGATTATATCAACACATGACTTCTAAAAAAAATTAAAATAGAACAAACATAATAACACCCAATTAATCATTGTGAAAAGGGAAAACCACATTTAATCAATTGAATATTTTTTGTTCATGCTGGAAATAAAACCCGAGAACTTTAACTCAATAGGCAAACATGCTACCAACTGAACTAAGATTTCTGACTATTTAATTTATGCTATATACTTTATAAATGTGTGTTAGGTTACTTTTGAGTCTGATCTCAATACTTGTTTAGAATTAAATTTAAAAAAATAACAGTAGCTGAACTTATATTTAAATTTGAGTTATGTTAATATATTTTTAAACTTTTAATGTTTTTTCGAGATTTATCACTTTTATAACACTTATTGAGTTTATGTGAATAGGCATTAAGAATGTTAATTTTTATGAATGTTCTGTGAATAAAAGTTGCTTTTACACCTTATTGGATATCATACACTTGTAAAAATTCTGGGAATAATTTTTCACTTTCATTTTTTTAAGGCTACTTTAGAAAGTTTCGTACCACAATGCTTCCTTAACTTTTTTCTTCAGCTTTAATTCTTCGGCTAGTAACTCGGAAAGGCAAAGGCCACCAAAAGACATGCCTAATCCATAAAGGTGTTGTAAATGCAGGCTCATGTTTGTAAATGTAGTTAGCAAGATGTGGGGATTCTTTGTTGTGTTTTTTCGAAACCCATCCCGCTAAATATTGATGTGAACTTTCAAAGTCATCAATTTCCTGTTTCTGATCACCTTTTGTGGCAAATTAGAGTGCATAAACAGTTAAGTATAACCAGAGGAAAGAGACAATTTATTGATTTTAATCAGAATAGATTTTCCACTGCATCCTGATTAAGCCTATGAACTATAAATATTAAAAGTTATGCTTTTCTTCAAATCTTAAAAGAGCTCCATTTAAGACTGATTAAATTTCACACCTTCTTTAAATAAATAAATAAAATTACACAACATTTCATCATTTCCATGCGGTGGTGTCCAATATTTTGTTTAGATTAATTAGTTGTGTGATATCAGAAACATTAAAGGTCCCTTTTTTCACAATGAAGATATCTAACATGACAAACCAAGCGTCAGGCTATCGCCTATTGGCCGGCATCATTAGTAGGTAGCTGTATACATATTACCTAAAAGAAATAATCCGCATACACACTACTACCGTAAACAAGTTTAGGTATTTGAATATATTGTAAAACCACCATTTTGGCCAAACACAACTAGCTTAACTCCCAAAAACCCCTATACAGAATACCATTTAGAGAAAGTATAGATGCATTTATTATTCCAATACCCAGCAGAGTAAGCCTGTAATCAAGTACATATCTTTTAAAGGCTAGGAGGAAAAAGGGTTAAACCATGGTGGTTGTTTCAACTTATGTCTCTCAGGCCATAATAACATTAAAGCTATAATTTATACTTATTTAAAAGAAAAGTAGTTAATTCTTTACAACATATAAACTGGTTTACAACCATCCACCTAAAAATAAGCTAACAAATTATAACAAATTAGAGTTAATTTATCATTTATAATAGAAAGTTGAAGTTAACCAACATCACAATGTAATAAATTATAAGATTTACATTTATCCACAGAATGTAAAGTATGATAGTGACTGGAAATGACTAAAATAAAAATACGAAAAATTAATGCCTTCTGTGATGCAAATGCTTAACTGCGGAATTAATGTTTTAAAAGCTAATTTGGTTTGATAAACCAAAGTGTTTATTCTTTAAGGCAGACATAGCTTGCCAACAAATGAAGGGCTACCGCCTACGCCACTTTCTTCCATGCGGAGAACGATGCAAATTTGATCCAGGCAACCTCCTTTTTAATAACAAAGGGAGAACCATCAGGTACAAAGCTGGGAAGGGGGAGGGACTAGCTTAGTCAAGTTCCAGTAGAATTTACTAGGGCTAAGGGTTGGTTTGCTTTTCCAATATCTTTCCAGCTGTATGTTGTAATTCCCCATCAATTTTATTGTTTGCATCTCAACTTGTAAATTTAATAGTTGGTGCAGTGTATAAATTATGTTATGCATAGTTTTGAGCCAAAATAAGTACAGTACTCATTTGATTATTTTTGACTTGTAAACAAATAGCACCGGGCAGACAATGAGCTAGTTTCAGTCAAGACTTAAAATGCTTCCAGTGTGGAAGTATCCTAATTCATACAAGACTGCTGCACCTTCCTAAACATGAATGGAATGGGCCAGTCATTTTAGATATTTCAGAGAAAAAAAATCATGCAAGCAAAGAAATTCTTAGAAGTACTCTCTAAAACCCTCAGATTGAAATTATGTGAAAAAAAAGTTTTACTCAAAATCCAACTATCTACTTTATGTGTTATTGCCATTTTTTGATCTGGTCAACCTGAAAGGACAAAATAGCACCATACTTTTTGTCCCATACGGATGTATGTCATCAATGTGGGTATTTTATATATTTTGATAGCGAATGCTTGTAGAAAAATGTGCTAAGAAAATGTTTAAGAGTAAAATTTTTAATATTATAAAGTTTTTTACTAGGAGAAGATAAATTCAAAATCAAATTAACCCAAAAAAATAATTAAAAACGTGAAACAAGGGTAAAGCATGTATGCATGACATATTTTGATCAGTCTTTCCACAGGTTAAAGGTAAGGCTTATTTTTTAAATAGTCTCATCAATGTAATCTTCAATGTTATCCAAAGCTTCTGTACTGTTTTCACAAGACAATCCTAGACACATGGCACACAGTGGTGAGTATCACAGTCCTACTTTTCCGTATTCAGTGGTTGTTGGAGCACTAGCTATTGTAAGGACAGGACACTAGCTTTAAGCATTCAGGTGGTGCAGGCTGTTGGAAATCACGGGAACCAGTAGATCATTTTTGTTAGTCCACCCCTGTAATGTTGGCTCAAGCATATGTCCATTTAAGTGTTGTACTTGAATGTATGCACAATAAGAGTGTTGTTTAGCCACATTACTGGTTGGTGGAAGTGTTGTACTTTGCGAGTATACACAGTAAGTGTTGTTAAGCAGCATCACTAGTTGGTGGTGCAAGTATGCACAATAAAAGTGTTGTTTAGCCGCATCACTGGTTGGTGGTAGTGTTGTACTTGCGAGTATGCACAATAAAATTGTTGTTTAGCTGCATCACTGGTTGGTGTAAAAGCTGCAAGAACGAAAGCCCAGTTTACCTGTTGTTTGAATACAATACTTTTGTACCTATAGTACAGCAGTTGATAAAGGTTTTTACTCTTGACCTAAGTTCATGATCTTTTTGAAGGATAGCAATAGCTTTCAATGAACAAGAATATCGCAGATCTCACCCAGAACAGCCTTTTGTTGAGGAATGTTAGACAAGGATTTGTGCTTTGAACCTGGACGAAAGAAGAATACTTATGCCTTGGAAGTAAGAAGAAAAAGTATATCAGTATCTTGGCCAATTACAAGGAAATCCAATACAGATCTTGCTCTGCTCTATCAATGGCTGTTGACACAATGAAGCAATCTGCATCAGATTCAGCTTGATAAACTTCTTTCTTTGATTCTTGGCAGTGAATTGATAGATTATCTGAGTTGTCCCTTGTTCGTCAGAATATCTGCCTGTCTTGTTGTGGAAGACTTATTTTTTTTATGGCGAGCGTGTTCAGATATTCATCAAATACTATAGGGTTATTTTGTGTGAAATCAATAAAAAAATTGGAAAAATTTACTTCGCCCTCAGCCATTTAATTTAATAAGCTACCCAAATTAATAAAACACAGTAACTCAGAAGATAGTGGTAGTTCCTCGGCTCTTCTTGAAAGTAGTTTTAATGCTGACAAAGAGTTATCATTTGAAAATAAAGATGCTGTAAAATATTTTAACCAAAGTTTGGTAATGCTTGGAGAGTTACTGATTTCTAAAAGAAAAATTAATAAATAATGGAGATTCCAAGAGTCAGGAAAGTGAAGATTAAGAGAATGAGATCATTAATTAATTAATTAAAAGAAAAAATCATAACTCCAAAAAGACAGGAAAAATTGTGAATACTGACAATACTGACAAAAAGTTGAACCGTAAGTAAAGTTAAACATGAGTTTGGTGCATCAAATTATAAGGCACGAAAAGCTAAACAATTAGTGAAAGAAAATAGTTTGATGGCAAATCCAAACCCTAAGTCTGGTACTATGATAAATTGTAAAGAGCACCAGGCCTCCCAGTCATCTAAGAAAGAGTCTTGGGAATGGATACTGATCCGATTCAATGCCATCAGCAGAATTAAAGGAATGGGAAACACACTTCTAAGGAAAAAACACGGCTAGACCAAACAGTATGTTTCATTGCAAGATTACCCCTTCATCAAACAGCTATCTGACAAGCTTGGAAACTTCTTAAAATGTGCCAAAATACTGTTCGACAATTTAGCAAGAAGGCAATATGCTAAGCCCACATTGTAAAAAGAGTATATAGCCTTTATGAAGGAGTATAAGGAACTTGGATATACAGTAAAAATACCTGAAACATCATGAAACTAGGTTAATAAACCTACTTATTGTATGACACCATGCAGTGATCAAGGAAACTAGCTCAACCACATTGACATGTATAGTCTTTGGTGCTAAAGTCCAGCAATAATCTTTTAAATGACATTTTGATGGTCAAGACTACAAGATCTTGTTTTATCCTCAAGATTACATACTCACCCTGGGGTATTTACAGCATATATCGAAAAATGTATCGTTAAATCAAGGTGAGGCCAAGGGATACAAGTATACAAAGAATACTTTGGAGAGAATTCTCAGAAAACGAACTTAGAATAATTTATCGTCTTACCACAGTAACCTAAGGAAGAGAATCAGCTCCCTTCTTGCCTGCAAGATGCCTTAAACAGTTAGCTCTTGATCAAACAAATGATCACCCGGTTGCTGCTTAGGTTCAACAAAACATGTATGTTGGTAATCTAATAAGTGGTGCAAAGACACTTGAAGAGGCAATAAGAATACAAGCAGAATTAATTAAGTTGACAAAGAAAGGGATAGTGTAACAATTACAATGGACAAAGGTGGTATATTTCATGCCTTGTGCTTATTATAACAATCTACAGACAATTTCCTATCTGCGTTCCAAAACCACCAACAATCACCCTTTACAAAACGAAACGTGTTACAAATCACTACCACCCTCCTTGATCCACTAGGTATAATTGATTCAAACATGGTAGAATGTACAATCTTTTTACAGAAGCTTTGATAAGTCAAACTTCAATGAGATGTTCTTCCCCCTTCACTTCTTCATGAGTGGCAGCTCATTTACTAGCAGCTTTCAGATTTGAATGTAATTGCCACAGAAAGAACAGCGATTGTACATGCCGCAATAGTAGCACTAGAGCTACATAGATTGAAGGTTCAGAAAAGAATCTCAATCTGCGTATGAAGCATGTGTATACTTGCGGTGTGTGTATTGTTTGGGTGCCATTTCAGTTGGTATCATCTGTTCACAATCTAAAAAAGGCGGTAGCAATAAAGTAGCTGTCTATCCCTCATATCTCTTGTGTGCAGCAGTGTTGTTTGTTAGTAGGCCTACAGCTGATGGAGAAAACCAAATCCATTCTGAACCTCAACATCCACCACACTTTCATGTGGATTGACTCAAAGAGTAGTAAGAGTAACTATAAGAAATATATATTTCTTTATTATTGGAAGTAAAAGTTGTGTATTTTTTTAAGTGAGCATATAAAATTCCAGATTTGATTAAATTCCCTAATTTTTCCATGACTAAGCAAATTGCCAGACTTTTCCTAGTTTCCAGCGCGCTGGAAATCCTGTATAATTAGTGCATTGGTGTATAGCCCAAACGAGTAATAATGTGTGGTGCTATTCTTTAAAAATTTAACCAAAACATCGTTATTTGCCATACATTTTTGTAAGTATAATAACAGAATAAATTACAACTAAATATTAAAGACCAAGACTCACCCACATGAGTGATCTTTCGGCTATATTGTTTAACATGGCATTGAAAGTTGTTATTATTATTATTATTATCACGGTGTCTTACTACCCGTTCGGGCTATACGCACTTAAGCTAATGTGTAATGGTAGGGTGATTGTGAGATGAAATGAAGGACCTACAGTATTAATGTGGAATCCGAACCACGGTGGAGGCCTGGGATTCCCCAAATTCACAAGTTGTCTTGTCAGAGGTGAAGGAAGGGTTTGGTAATCAGATAAATCTTTGCATTGAAAGTTGAACTTGAGATCTCTCATGTATGTTCATCCAAATGAAGCATAGGTCTAATATAAAAAATTAGATTTATTACTAGGCATTTACGTACTCTCATATTTGTTTAATTATCAATGGCTGTTCTAAGCTAAAGTTAAAACACAAAGTAAATTTATAATTTCATAAACCATCTGTACCACATTTCACCTAAATTAAACAAAAGAACCAGTTAAAAAACTTTGGACAAATAAATATTGATAACATGAAAGCAGTCAGTAATATATTCATTCCTTTACTTTCTTATACTAACTTAGCCTAAGTTTTCATGTATGAATTAAATTTTTAGTGGGAATAAAGCCAGAAGTCGAGAAAGTTGACGAGGTTTCACAAGCTCGCTACCACGACTACCAGTTTGCTTTGTGTAAACTGGTGCAAGTGTGTGATCATGACCAAGGTCAACTTCATGACCAGGTTTATAAAATCTAGCACTTTGAGATTTTCAGCCAGTCAAGATTCTTGAAGTGAAGAGGTAGCCTGCTCATATTGTGTAAATATGTCATGTTTCAACAATGAGACTAGAAATTCATTCATTTTTACTATATTTAAGCTCCAAACAAAGCATACTAAATGATCCCAAAGCATTACTTCTTATCCAACTCCTCACCCACACCTCTCTTCTGTTGACAATTCTTAAAATAGTACAGTTCTTTGCAAAGCAAATTCCACAGTAATGCCTTACACTAGAGCTTGCATCTATAAAGTGAAAACAAGCAAGAAATTGACGACTCCTGAGCAACACTTATAAACACATGTCTCGATTAGTTTACTTGACCAGTTTCGAGCACATGAAACCTGGACCATTTTCTTGACTCGTGTACACCCAGCTTAATGGGCCACTTATTTAATAAATTATATTTCACATAAGATATCAAATAATTAAAAGTTTAATACTATCATTATACTTGCAAGGAGATGTGAATTTAATGATAAGCATATATTATAGCCAATGATTACTAAATTTATTTCAAATCATTTTATTTTTATAACATTTAGACAAATCAATAAAACCTAAGTGCAAACGTAACCATATTAGACCAGCTCTTGATCCCTTGCAATATTATGTAATCTTATAGGTACTGCAAAAGTTGAATTGTTTAGTTTGTAAATATTGAGATTCTAATTTATTAGTGAATAGAAGAATAGCAAGGTTGGATCAAAGTCTGCCAAGTAGTTACCGTAGCCTTGTGAGTTTTCTGGACGCAAAATTATTAGTTAAACATTTACAAGAATATTGTCTGCTGTTGATAAGTGATTTGTTTTCACTGCAGAGGATTAACAGCTCTATAATATGTCAATTCTACAGATATTTGTCATAGTTACGCGAGTTTGGTTTTAAATTTTTCATTAAATATTTCAATATTTATGAATTTAATATCATTGGATTTCCTCCATGTTTGCGAGCCGGGTTTTTTAGAATACAATATAAAGTTATGGATGGTTCTTAGGTTTCGTCAGAAAAAATAAACAACCTGTATTAATTTATTTTATAATAATTAATCGCAATATTATTATTATCACCGTGTCTTACTACCCGTTCTGGTTAAACGCACTTAAGCTAATATGTAATGGTAGGGTGATTGTGAGATGAAATGAAGGACCTACAGTTTAACGTGGAATCCGAACCACGGTGGAGGCCTGGCATTAATCGCAATAAAATAATGAAATGTTGCATTATAAAAAAATATAAATAAGCCAAATATGAAACTGATATATAGCACCAGCACCTGGATGAGTGTTATAATTTTATATAGACTTATATTGGGTTAATAATTTAACATACTGTATTTACCTGTCTCGCATGAAATTAATAAATATCTGGAAGTGTTTTACATAAAAGTATTTGTTTCGTGCAATTTTTTTAAAATTCTTTTTTATATGAGCGTTGCCTTTCTGGTTTTGTTTCAGCCCTTGAAATATATTTGGCTATTGCCAAAAATAATACATTAACAAAACAACTTTACTATTCTAAGTTAGAATAGGCTGTATACATCTACTTATGCTCACTTCGATATGTATCCTTGGAGGTGGATTGGTAATCAATCACATGGACAAATGTAGATGTCAGAATTGTCGGCAAAGATACAGCTGATACACCCATCTCACACTCTTCCAAGAACCAAAGCCATGTCTTGTCGAGCCATGTCTTGTCGACATACTTAATGGGTTTGATTGGCAAATTCGGTGACCTGGCGGTCTAGGGGTAAGGTGTCAAGACTTCTGTGCTGGCGTCCAGGGTTCAATCCCCGGTCCCGGCAAAGATTTATCTGATTACCAAACCCTTCCTTCACCTCTGACAAGACATCTTGTGAATGTGGAGTTAAACTGTAGGTCCTCCATTTCATCTCACAATCACCCTAACATTACACATTAGCGTAAATGCGTATAACCCGAACGGGTAGTAATACGCGGTGCTAATAATAATGATTGGAAAAAAATTATCTTTTCATCCGACAGAGCTCTGAACTTTAATGTTTACCACCATTTTAAACTAAGTTAGTTGCTAAAGCAGTCAAGTTTTATCAAATTAAGAAGTTGGTTATTTCAACAAGTTCATTATTCAGTTTATTTCTCCCATTTGTTAAAGAATCACATTATTTATTAACAAGTTAAATTCGAAAAACAATTGACACAAATAATAAAATGGTGCAGTTAAAAACGCGGTACCATGTAGCAAGGTCATTGCCATTATAATTGACTGATAAAGAGTATATCATGGGGAGTAAGTGAATTCATAAAGTTAATAAATCCAAAATACAACCATAAACTTAAGGCATTAAAATCACTCATCAAACTAGAAGTTCGCTAATAAATTTAAACATTTTGTGAAAAAGCATATTTACAGTTAGGCTAAATTACTTTGTTTCAAACATGAATAGTGCTTTCTAACAAAAGAATGTATCACATGTAGCAACATACATGATACAATACTAGTATTTCAATCAGCTCCGGGCCTAATTATTGAGACTAACATGGTGCAAGGAAATATACAGAACGAGTTTCCACCAATAAAGATAGAAAAATGTATTCGTGCTAAAAAGCCACGATTCTTGATTAAGCTTCAAATTATTTTTGGAATCTAAAGAAAGTAAGCCAAATCGTTTATTTTTGGCAATATTCCATTAGGAATATTGTTTAGTTGCGCACATGGCGTGCGCGTCATACTATGCCATTTTCTTATACGTTCAATAAGTTAACTAACATAAAAATGAAATATTACGCTCACCTGGGTGGCCTTCTCCTACCGATTCGGAAGTGAATAGAAAAGAATCTTCTTCTTCTCCGACTTCTGGCTCCATGTGTCCATTTTGATATCCATTTGTGATGTATATTGACGAAGTCTCCGGCATTCTGAACCTACGCTAAATTCTTTCCAAGTCAGATTCTACTGTGGAAAAGAGAATCAGTATTAGTGATACAGTTATATTTATAACCTCGGTTTTGTCACGTGACGAAAAGTGAGGAAAAGCACACTACAGCCAACACCATTTGCAAAGAAGACAATATACAGTGTTTTCCTACACTCTGTGCTACACCTTCACTATCAACATTAAAACCGATAGATAGAAAATATTAAATTAGTTATCTTAAGCTGATCTAAATATTGTTATCAGCCGTAGTTCAAGAATGAGTAAATTTTAAACCAAAGTTGACAAATCTAAATTACATTACAAAGTGTTTCAAGAAAAATTCACTATTAAGTTTTCTTAGATAACTCGACCATATTATTAATAAAATAATCATACGTACCTATTTCTTAGAATTATTTATAGCGATAAAAGTCACTCTTATTCAGGGGCGTTGCACGAAATATATTTTGGGGGTTAACTAGTGTTTTTCCCAACTCTGAACATTTCAAAATTAGAAAATATCTCAAGTGGTAAAGAAGAGTACAAGGGCAATGGGCAATATTGAGAACAAGGCTGGGAGGAGGGGGGGCAGGAGGCTCCCAGGAAAATTTTAAAATTTGGGGTGATAATCAAGCCTTGAACCGAACGTTTGGGCAACTGTATTTTAAAATGTATTTGTTGATCATGGATTTTTCAAGCTACAAGGCTTTTTTAGTGCATAAGAAAATAGCTTGAATTATTATTTATTTCAGTTTACCTGGATCTGAGCTAAATATCCAATTGAGTTAGATATATTTATTTAGATTTACAGTTATATCGTTCATATCGTGTATTTTTAGATTAAAAAATAGGACTTTACTATAGCGGTTTCCAACATTTTGTAGTTTATGACTACAACTTTTCTATCTGCCGCCATCCCGACCCTTTGATAACTTAAAAGTGTTCAAATCCTAGTTTTCGAGTTTTTGTTTCACTGTGTCTTACTACCAGCCCAACTTATCTATATTTAACTATACCAGTATAATAGGTAAAATTTATAGGGAATGTACCCTTATTTGTATGTAGGGATATTAGGATAAACTAACCCTGGCCATAATTAAAATCCTTACTTCACCTTTACTAACAAACCAAACCAAAAGAGCGTGACATTAAACCCTCATGTCCACTAATACTTGTTTTAATTATTATAAAATGCTATAATAATGATTATATGTGTTTCCCAGTGGGGAAAACATATAATAATGATTATATGTGTTTCCCAGCGGGGAAAACAGGTTTCCCGTGATCCATTTAAAATGGGTTATTCAACAATGTTGGCCAATATTTCCGACAACAAGCAACGTGGACTATTAAGTGAGATTTCTGATCTAAATCGTGTGCTTCTTTTCATTATTCTTGGACCAACCATTTATTAAATCTGTTCAGATTTTTACTATTCGGCAAATATTAGACAAAATGTTGTGACGGTTCATTAGTTATAGCTCTACATAGATTTTAAAAAGGTCTACGATTCAGTTAAAAGAGATGAATTATAGGAGATTTTTAGGTAGGTTTTGTATGCCTAAAAACTAGTCAAGCTAATTTAGGTATGTTTGACAGATGATTGTGGCAGGGTAATGGTTGGAATCACCTTTCAGATTCTTTTGAAATACATAATGGGTTGAAACAAGGAGATGCACTTTCCCCATAACTTTTTTATCTAGCCATAGAATATCCTAGTAAGGCAGGCTGTCAAACAAATGGGCCACATGCCCACCCTTTAACTGTTGACAATATGAAAAATAAAAATGATAGAAAATAAAATAAGTATTTGTCACTGGTATCTTGGACTGATGACTTTCCACAGTGGCTGTACGTGTTACACTTCATTCAGAGGCGTTCACAGTTTGGATAACTATTAAGAAATCCTACCCACGTGATGTTATTGTAATGAAATTTCTATGACTCAATACAGCGGTTGCCGTAACTCCCTATACAGATAAGGTCGTTGCCACAAGTTCATAGGTTATTTTTAATAAATATAGTATAAAGAAACATTCATGGGATAAGTGAATTTTATTTAACAAAACATCTAGAATTTAAGGAACAAATTGTAAAAGATATTATACTATATCCGTGGCAAGAATTCTCAAACTATTCGGATACAGCCTGTCTCAACAACATCCGTCCTGAGCAAACTGGGTTTGTCTCTTGAGAAAAGGAAGGGTAGATATCACACCCCCAATCACTTCAACTAAACCCGACTTGTATCAGCGCTGAATACAAGTCTCTTCAAACCAACACACACTCACATTTCAAAATAGATTTTGATTTTCACGCCAAATTTCCAAAAATTTGAATTTCTAAATTATTAAATGAATTTAGTTTTACATATCAAAATTATAATAGGGAGGGACGCTGTTATAAATCCCATCTAAAATATAATAGTGCATTTGACGTTATTTTTAGTCAAAATAAGTTAATTATAGAAATTAGAAATGGAAAAGTGAGATAAAGAAAGAGAACGTTGTGATCAAAACTTATTCCAGGGG
>CABEEJ010002671.1:86614-103888 GCA_901482245.1 Timema douglasi
TCAGTCGGGTCGTACTGTCCAAGTCCTCTAACAAGTTCGTTGTCGTGTGTTTCAGTCTGATCGTAAAGTTTCCTATTTCTGTCCTGGTATATTTCTTGTAATTGGCGGCAGTTTGTCATCGCGTGTATGTTGGCATTGCTAGTGTATCTGTCTGCCCCTGTGAGTATTCTTAGTACTTTGTTTTGTACTGTCTGCAGTTTGTGGGTGTGTGTTTTGTAGGCATAACTCCATACTACACAGTTATATAGAATGATTGGTTGAATTATCTGCTTGTATAGTAGTACTTTAATGGGAATTGAGAGCTGCCCTCCTCTAAACAAGGAGTACAGTTGTATGAATCTACCCATTGCTTTTTTCTTGGTCTTGTCCATGTGACTCCTCCAGGTGAGTTTCCTATCTATTGTGATCCCAAGGTACTTGACTTCGTCTTGGAGTGGGATCTCTGTGTCAAATAGGGTGAGTGGGGCAGGGAAAGTTTTCCTACCTTTGGCTAAGATTACTGCTGCTGATTTTGTGGGATTTACTTTAATTCTCCAGTTGGAGAGCCAGTCCTGGAGGAGGAGGAGGTATCTTTGCATTGCAAGTGATGCGTAATTTATGTTTCTATTACTTACATAGAGCATGGTGTCGTCGGCGAAGAGTCTAACCTGAACTTTATCGTGAGTGGGTATGTCTGCTACGTAAATGTTATACAAGTGCGGTGCTAGTGCTGAGCCCTGTGGTACCCCTGCTTTAATAGTGTGTGTCTGCGATCTTTTGCCGTTCATAACCACCTGGAACGTACGCCTTCTGAGGAAGCTGGCTATCAAGAAGATTAACCATTTGGGGTAGTTGAATTTAATTAGTTTTTGAATAAGTCCAAGATGCCAAACCTTGTCAAAAGCTTTCTCGACGTCTAGGAAGATCGCTATTGTATATTTCTTTTCTTTAAACGCGTCGGTTACGTCTTCTACTAAGTTTAATGTGGGATGAGTGGTGGAATGATGACGTCTAAATCCAAACTGAAGGTTTGGAATAACTCCTAGTCTATTGTTTAATGCTTTTAATCTTTTGAGAATTAGTCTCTCGTATACTTTGCTCAGGGTCGCTAGTAGACTGATCGGTCTTCTGTTCTGAGGGAACATCGGGTCCTTACCAGGTTTGGGGATTGTTATTACCCTAGCCAGCTTCCAGTCAGTAGGGAAGTAGCAGAGCGTCAGTAGTGCGTTTAGTAGTGTCAGTAGCGCTATTACCGCTCTCCCTGGCATTTGTTTTAGTATTTCGTTGGTCAGGTGGTCGTATCCTGGCGCCTTCCTCCTTGGTAGGTATTTTATGGTTGTGGTGAGCTCATCCAGAGTGATTACCTCTGCGCTGGTGTCATTCGGACCTTCCAGATAGTCCCTGACTGTTCTGGTCGCGTCTCTGGTAAAGTCGTAGTCTTGTGGTTCGTCGTTTGGTTTGAACTGGTTTTCTAGAACCTCGGCTATGGCTTCTGCCATCTCTGTGCTTTCGTAGACCATGCCGTTTCTCCCGTGGATAGCTGGTACGGTCCTATTTCTAGTGGTCCCCCTGAGTTGTCGTGTTACTTTCCACAACTTGTCCCTGTCTAGTGCGGCCTCGGTGACGTATGTGTCCCATCTGTCGTTTCTGATGTCTTTGACTCTCCTCCTCACTTGGGCTCTGAGTCGGTTGTAGATCGTTCTGTGGTGTGGGGTTCTGTAGGTCTGCCAGTCCCTCCTCGCTTCCCTCTTCCGAGCTATGAGGAAGTCCAAGTCTGGGTGTTGTTGTCGGAGGTCGTGTTGTATGGGGGTCCTAGTGGTGTTAAGTCTGTAGGCTTCCTGAACTGTGGTCGTGAATAGTCGTAGTGTAGCGTCCGCCTGTTCTATTGTGTCTATATTTGGCACTTCAGGTATGTTGTCCTCAAGTGTCCTCCTAAACTCTTCCCAGTCACAAGTTTCTGTTGTTTGTCTGAGTCCCCTTATCATTAAGTTGGTGTCAATTTTAACTTCGCACAATATAGGATTGTGGTCAGAATCTAGTTCTTTAAGTACCGTCATATCCTCCGTGGTTACACCCATATTGGTCAATGCCACGTCGATGATATCTGGTCTTGCTAGATAGTTTGAGGGATAGAATGTGGGCTCGTCCGGGGCAACAACTATGTAGTCGTGTGCGTCTGCGTGGTCTGCTAGTGTTCGTCCGTTCCCGGTGGTTAGTCGGCTGTTCCAAATGGTGTTTTTTGAATTAAGGTCTCCCGCCAAAAACAGTCTGTTGTAGTCCGTGATCTCGTCTAAGTCTTGTGGTAGTAGCGTCTTAGTCGGGGGTTTGTATATGGCCGCGAACCGGACACTCCCACCGCTAGTATTTACATTTATTCCGGTAGCCTCAATATTTTGTAGATTTTGAAATTGATGAGGGTAGTGAGGTAGGTGATTTTTTATTAAAACGGCTGTGCCCCCTCCCCTGCCTTGGGGCCTATCGTTTCTATATATATTGTATCCAAAAAAGGAGATATTTTTTTCTGGCTTTAAATGAGTCTCGTTTATTAGGGCAATATCTATTGAGTAAGTTTTAAATATATCTTCTAGTTCTTTAGCTTGCGTGAGTATCCCATTCGCGTTCCATATGAAAACCCGAAGTATGTCTTTGGTCACCGTCCCGTTTGCGTTAGTCATAGTCGGTCGAGAAGTATTCAGTCACTCCCTCCAGCAATATCATCAGCTTTTCTGTTTTGTCGGTTGCCTCTCTGAGTCTGGTGAGGTATGGTTTGAAGTGTGCAAGTATCTTGAAAATATTTAGATCCTTAAGCAGGTTTATGATGTCTTTTAAGTCTGAGAGTGGGGAAGTGTTGCTTTCTTGTTGGGGGCGTCTGTTGCGTCCCACCGTGACATCGGTATAGGATCGGTAGTTTGTTGTGGCCTCTGCTGTTTGTTTAGCTGATGGGCCGGGGTTTGGTTGGCTGGTCGAAGGGACGCTTTGACGGGTGCGAGGGATAGGAGGGTAGTTTGTTGTCGTAGGTGGGGGCGCCATCTTTGTGGGTCGAGTCTGTTGTGTGGTAAGTCTGTTTGTCCTGGCCTCCAACAGTTGCACATAAACCGGGCATTTGCTGTAGTTGGCCGTGTGTGGGCCCTTGCAATTGATGCATCTCGCCGGTGTAGTGTTGTCCTTCTTGGGGCAGTTTGGGGTGAGGTGTGCACCTAGACATTTCACGCACCTGGGCATGTTCGAACAATTGTTCTTTGTATGCCCGTGGCGCTGACACTTGTGACATTGCACAATCGTGTTCCGGGGAGGGATGTAGTGTTCTAACCTAACTCTCGTCTGGTTGAGGTATTTGACTGCGAAGATGGTGTTGTGGCCTTCTGTCTTTTTGAGTGTGACCAAAAATGTCGGGAGTAGTGTCACATTTTGTGAGGTGGGCGTCGCTTCTGTCTTTTTACTAAACTGACGCACGTCCGTCACTGCGTAGCCTAAGTCAATAAGTTCTGTTTTGATGTCTGCCGGGTCCATGTTTGGCGGCAGCCCCTTTATGACTACCTTCACCGGCTTGTCTCTGGGAAGTGAGTATGTGTAGAATTCCTGATTTAGTTCTTTCAGGAGGGTTTGGGTTCCTTCATTCACACCAGCTCGACGAAGACGGGATGACGGATCTGATAATATGTAATATCTACTAGGTTAAATTAGTCGTTTGACCCAGGGGTGGGTGTATGATAAAATAATATTTTAAGATGTGTTAAATTTGCTTGCTTACAAGCCCTGATGGGATTTATTCAAGTACTATTTCATTATACTCACTTGACTTGAGATGGTCTTTCTAAAATGATAAAGGTTTGTAGTAGCTTAACGGCCTATTGTTTGATGTTTTCTAAAAAGAGTGGGCTGAAGTTCTGAATTACTATGCTTAAACAACTTTGTTAATTTGCGCTGCTCAATAATATCCTGGCTTCACGGGCAAATCCAGAGTCGGAGATTAGGTGGGGGGGATAATGGCAGAGGGGGATTATGGAGGTAGCCCCCAAAGGGTGTAAACCCTCCATAATATATTTGAAATTTTTCGTTTTGTAATGCCTAAATTTAAGTGTTCTAAGCCTTTGTATTTTCGAAATATTGTCCATATTTTACTAAAAAATTGTATAGTAATACTTATGTCACTTATTTTTATATCTGAACAATATACCACCATTTACACTGAGGATGGATTTTAATAATTTGCTCATTGCTCATTCTCGATGGAGAAAAATGTCACCTTGACATTTCATTTATCGATAAATCAGATGAATATGACATTACTTTGTTTTTCTTGCCATCCAACAGAGATCACGAGCGGCAACCCTGGGATAAGGCACTATTTGGGCCATTTGAGCACTGCTGGGACCAGCAGCTTCTTTTGTTCTGGGATGAAGAACCTGAGGAGCCAAGCCGTAAGCTCACCAAGAAGACTTTTTCTAGAGTATTCACTCCTGTCTGGAGTAAATGTATGACAATAACCAACATTTCCAGTGGCTTTAGGGCAATGGGTATTTGGCCACTTAATAGTGTTGTGATACCCGATGAAGCATTCACACCCAGTCTTGTATCACACCAAAAAGAGTCAGATGATGACACGCCTCTCTCACAAAGATTGGCAACACTTAAGATACACCATCTCAATAAGTTATTTCTACACCTCACATCAAACTTAAACGCAACGAAGCCCACCGCAAAAAGGACGTTAATAACTACAGATCTCAAACCTCGAAAATAAATATTTTTGGACAAAGCCCTGGAGTGAAATGTGTCTGCCAGGAAGATTTTGTTGCAGACATGCGAGCATGTTATTCATGCAATGCTTGGGTACATGAGGACTGTGTTGGACTCACAGTCAATGACGATGAAAATTTTATTTGTAATTTAAGATGTAACTTATCGTCTGTGTTTCCTTTAGTTTTAATTTAAGATGGTGATTAGAATGTCTTATGACAAAGATCGTTTGGCTTGACTTCATAAAACAATAGCTGCAATTTTTTAATGTGAGGAGTGATCTCAGGAAATAATTTACTTTATTGATTTTTTTCACATTTATTACGTGGTGAGAACGTGAAGGGATTATTAACATATGCTTTATGATATCGTATGCCATTGGTTTTGATTTTGTCTATGAATGGATGCACGTAAAGGACTTATTTTCACCTTTCCCATTGTTATTTGTATTTTGTTAAATTGAGTATCACCAGCAGTGTTATTAGGTTATGTTTTTAATGGTTTGTTAGTTTAACACATACGGTAAATTTGTTTTAACTATTTGAATTTACAACTCCCACAAAAGAATTAATTCAAGTCCCATTTTACACACTTAGAATTTTATTTCTATGTTTTTCAAAACTAACGGTGATTGCTTCTTTTATGGTTCCTATTATGTATTATATACAACTTTTTTTACATATTTTATGACTGATTTAAGGATTACTACTGATGTTATTTATATGGGCCTTATTAGACTCATTTTTTTCAACCTCTATTATTAAATATTTTATAGGCAACTATTTTGTAAGTGGGCCTTATTTGCACCCCTTACCCTAGTAGATTTTTAAAACTTAAATATAAATATATTGGAATACAAATTGTATGGTGGCTACAAAATATCTTCGCCACCAATCTCCGCCATCTAAAAAAAAAGTATATACACACCCCATTTTACCGGGAAACCAAGGCCTTGTATGGATTTTCCACGCACGTCAACACAGAACACTGCTCATCGTTCAAGTTAGACGAGAAAACAAGAATGAAGACGCGGTGTGCCATGTGATCTAATTCACTTGTCCCCGAGTTGCGGACGCTGCGCAGGCGCTAAAGCTTGGGGGAAGAGGAGCTCTGTGCCATCATGTGTGTCTCCTTACCCCCTCATAATCAACCTCTCGACGTTGTGAGCAGGCGTCGATGAGATAACTACGCTCTAACTAGCTGATGATGACTTATTGGACATGAAATACCTCCCTACCCTTTTTTCATTATTGTTCTAAATTAAATATAAGCAAGTACCCAGAACGGAACAATCACTCTTTGATGCTAAGAGAAATCAGGAACTTACCTAAATGTAAGCTATCGTTATTTTAGAGATTTTTTTTATATTTATTTTATTGAAAACTAGGCTTTGGTTAAATTTAGTTAAAATCATGTAGGGATTCAATTTAGTCATTTTTAGATATATATATATATATATATATAAATATCATCACTCAAAAAAATATCAATATAGATTAAATTTAGTCAAATATATATATTATATATATTTGACTAAATTTAATCTATATTGATATTTTTTCGTCTTAAGCCTTTTGAATCCTATTTAGAATGATTATTTTTCTAGTCAATTTTGGTCTATTTAACCTACGAGCAATATCGTGCGCTTTAATTCTGTTTCTATACATGTAATTTTGAAATAAGTCCATGCGATAATAATAATATTTTTTTATCATAATTTTTTATATTCAATGTTCTTGGGGAATACCTTAGATATTTTGATTAACATTAGGTGCAACGCTAGATACAAGCATATCTCTCTTAGTTGTGTTATAAAATTATGTTAAATTATATTAAATGCGATGCAATCACTATTTTTTAATATTGTTTAGTAGATATAAGTATTTATATATAACTTCTTGTCTTGTATAATGGATTATGTATAATATTGTGTACTGTTAGCAATCTCTAAAGATTATATTGTTTCCTTTCTGAGGTTTATTTTATCATCTGAGAATAAATTGGCCTTGAGGCCTTTGTTGATTTTATGTTATTTGTTTTGAATTAATATTTAGCAAAACCCTAACTCCCTCAACGTTATTTGTCGAATGCACATCTTTATTAATGTTAAGCTAGCTTGGTCAGGATACCTGGGCTTGGCATATGAGAGTAGGACAAATAAAGTTACCTGGTGATAAACATTATTTTATTCTTTGCGTCGCAACCTTTTCACTGTGGCTGGTTTCTTGAGCGTGCGTGGCACGTACGTTCTATTATCCTGAGTGCTTAGTGAGAACGGTATGGATTTAATAGTGTGAATAATACCTGAGATAAGAAATATAAAAAACACAAGGTAAATAGAAAACGTTTGTAATTGATGTTTCAATGAATAAATTAAGAAAACTAGTAGTAATTTTACAAAATGAATTCCATTTTGTGGGCGCTCATTTTTCGCGAAGAGATCAATGACACGTTCTTTGTCCACATTGAAAGCATAATGTATATGCAATAATGCAAGTCCGGTCAGTCGGCGTTCATTGGTAGTGGATCTCAAACAAGTCTTCAGTCTTCTCAAGCCTGAAAAGGTCCTCTCTGCTGAAGCGACACTTATGGGTAGGGTGGCAAGGATATTAAGAATAAAGTGAATTCCTGGATACAGATCCTCATCACATGAAACGAGTATATCGAGAGCCGTTAAAGGTATGAAAGAGCCGCTCTCCTCCCGATTCCACTTCACCTTCCACAATCAAAGCTCAGCACTTAGTTGCCCCTCCATGAAATCCTTCCCATCCATCCCGAGGAGCGAGCTGTATTTTGAGTAAATTTCCTCTACACCAACTTGAATGCATGTAGAGGTTGCTACCAATGACGCAACAGATTGTGAAGCCGTTGAGTTTCTTCATGAAATCGATGTTTTAAATCTTCTACAGTTCAAGAATGGGAAAAAATAAATCCATTGGAAGTATTCAGTGGGGTCTGTTGAGGGATGATTGTCTAGGTGGGTTATCTTTTCGTGATGCAAGGAATCCTCAACTCAACTCCTAACTCCTGAGCTATACCTCTAGCTTCGTTGAACAGATGAGCAAACTTCCCTTCGCACTTTATGCATCTTGTACTGAGGACAGCTAGTAAGTGTGCAAGTATATCTTATGGATTTTTAAAGTCTGTGCACGTTTCCTGGTACAGCCGACTCCAAGGAAGAGTGTCAGAGAGTATCCAAAATATTACAATATTAATGAATTCACTCTCACAAAGTGCAGCTAGTAGCTCTTTGCTTTCGCAGCACTTTCAGCATCTCTCCAAGATGTGACACACTCCAAAGCGTGAGCTATTTTTATAAAAGACATTTGGAACTGCAGGACACCATCATGTCTCTCGATCCATCGAATTTTACACAGTCTAGAGAGTTGATGATATAAAACCTTCTTGAGCACAGTGGAGCGTTTTGATGATGCAATGAAGAAATAAATTATTGCTTTCATAGTTGCAACGGTATTTCACACAGATTGGACATTACAAGCTTTTAATATTGACAAACTGATTGCATGGTTGTGACATGAACATTGAACAGCATTCTTAGTCTTTCGCTTGACTTCAGCCACAGAACCACGAATTTCTGACACCATGACATTGCATCCATCTGTCGATATTCCAACACAACTGCTAAGGTCAAGGTGGTGATGTTTCAATGTTTCAAAATGGAAAGTACGATTTGTCCAATATCCCGGCCATTTATAATTGGTTCGTCTACTTCCTCTCCTTCTCTAAAATTCGTGCTGTTTCGAAGATTTAAAATTTGAACAAAATCTTGGCGCACTAAACCTTTATGGAGGTATGTCAAAACAAGTGTTAACTTGGATTCGTTGGAAACGTCAGTGATTTTATCGAATATGATACTATATAATTTTGAATCCTGCACACGTTTTATAATTTGTAAGAGGATATCTCTGCCGCAAAATAAAATCAGCTTAATTTTGGTGGTTTTAATGATGTAGGTAGCTCTGGAGGATGCTGTTTGGAGGTGCTGTTTGAGTTCGTTGTCTCCACACTCGATACGATATTGAAGAAGCGCGCAAAAGTTGCCTTCAATGACAGGACTATTTTCTGATAATACGCCGTCATCACGATGCCCTCTGAAAGCAATGTTTTGCCTCCAAAGAAAGATGATGGTATCAACTATTGGTGATAGCCTGCAACGATTTTCTTATATTTGTTTGAGACGATGACTTGAATTTCATTCCAAAACCACATAGCAAGAAAGGAAATTTCACTCGGAAAGAAGTTAAATAAAAGGCAGAGATAACAATCATCCGTTCAAGCTACTTTAAAATACATGAGACGTAAACTCGGCAAATTTTCAATACGGTCCCATTCACAACACCTTTGAAATTATCGGTTCATATCAACACTTCATCATCGCCCAACCTGCCTCGTTTAAACGCTAACACATAATGACCCGGTCGCGCCTCGTATTGGTATCACCGTGAGCCAAATCACAATTAAAACCGATATTATTGGAGGGATTTATGGCATATTCTACAAGCTCCTAGGCCAGCCAAATGACACCATTTCCCTGCGCAGATAACTTTTGGTACTTTCGACCAGAAGATTGAAAGGCATGTCACGTCAGGCCATATTGAACGCCATGGAGATGAATCAACATACCTCCCCTGATCACGTGATTTCCTTTATTTCTTTAGAACCAATTCAGTATAAATGTAACAGGTATGGCCATTACAAACCACTCTTGATGAGGCATTACTAACTGGAGCAGCTAACTTGTTATCTTAATATTTGAACAATGTAACCAAAATTATATCTTTCAAAATTAATATTATTTTCTGTTGTGTCTAAATTCTATTTCGGCCTAAATCTGATAACGATCATATAGTTGGCGGTTTGGTATATTTAATTTCTATGTTAAACTTAAAATCCGTCAGGAATTCGCGAGAGAGTCCATTTTTGAGACTTAGAACGATTTTTTAATAAAGACCACTATATCAAAGATAAACGAAAGAGTGCCTAATCTATATGTGTATTTTTTACCCTATTAATTATGTATTGTTTTCTCGTATTATTTACATTATTACTAACGAATGTCTTTCAGATTTCTAAATGATTTAAATTATGAATTTGAAAATTGTTAAATTTAGTTTAGTGGATTGTTTATATACGAATGTTGAATTTTCAAGCCTCTAATAGTGAAATTAAATCTGAAGTTATCCGTACTATTTAACTTTTGATGAGCTGATCCTTTTAAGATTTGGGTTTATTCAAACTTAGTGCAATAATCGTTGAAGATTATATTTATGGCAAGGTTCCCTCGTTTAAAGTGCACTCATAATGTCTTAATTATTAATTAACTATGTACATGTTTAATATACAAATAATTTAATGAACGTATTAGTGGTACATTTTTAGTTTTTCAAGACATGATACATCCGCCACTTATTTATATTCGGATTATAAGTTCATTATATTCTAAATTATATTATATTTTAATCTTGATTTTGGCTATGGGTTTGCAAGCTACTGCATCGACTCTTCTGTATTTCTCTTTCCCAGAGAGGCTGTAGTCTTCTTAGGAAGAAAACAAGGAAAATGACAAAGGAGGGTGCAGTTTCAAATGTTCTAATACTTTTAGAGTAACGGGTTGTCTTCTGAGAGGTACATTTCAGCAAACGGTATCAGGGGCCCCCACTTCCCACAGATCTTGCTTTATTCGCATGCACAGCTTACGTCGGGCATTTCAATATACATTATTTTATATAATTACCTCCTGTCACGGGGAAGACTAGTAATGTAGCACGGTCATCCCGCGTCGATAATTCCGTCATGCGTAATACCAGCTCGCGTGAACCAATTATTCATATTTAGAATTAAAATACTTATTAATATATTATATAGTAAAAGGATTACTAACATTATTTTTCAGAGTAGATTTTATTTACATGCCGAATACATAATTAGCCCAACGTGCCTCTAAACCATTGCATTTTCAAATAGTTATGTAATCACTTCTGTAATGGTTGTTACAATTTTGTATGTATTTTAGAAACAGCTCGAAGCTATTCGATTAAAATTAGTTTTCTTAACCTTTATGAATGTCCCCAATTTTATTATCTATTTTATCGCATTGTAACCCCTCCCTTTTTTTACTATACCATAAATAAAAGTCAGGTTGATCACAAGAGAGTTTTTTTTCCAACAATAACAATACTCGAAGAGAGAGAGAGCGGGACAAGCCCAGCGTTAGGCGCAGATATCAATACAATAAGGCCAAAATAAACTATAAAGAAATAAATGATTTGGGGCACGTCCTCAAGTTAAAAGATGGCTGACAAATATGTCGTGTATAATGATAATAATTGGAGATTGAAACAATAACCTACAGACTATAAAATAAACAATCATAAGATATAAACTAGTCGCCATCGGCGACCCTCCAATAACTAACGTAGATGACAAAGTTCCCTAGAAAAAGGTTTATCAATACAGCCATTGTAAGGCCCAAAACATAGAACCAAGAACCATAATTAAAAGGACCTATAAAAACGAGTAACCTAACTGCTAACAAAACTAACAAACTAAGAGCGTGGGCTCGCGGCCCTAGACTTGGCGAACCAAGTACAGATCTATAGAAATTTAATTCCCCAATAATGACAAGTAATACAATCATTCGACATGATTCTACTAAAGTACCCAAAGGGTACAATTTAACAAATATCCCGAATATCAAAATGGCGGTGTTAAAAGTTT
The DNA here is from genome assembly GCA_901482245.1 of Timema douglasi. Classification (NCBI taxonomy): domain Eukaryota; kingdom Metazoa; phylum Arthropoda; class Insecta; order Phasmatodea; family Timematidae; genus Timema; species Timema douglasi. The sequence continues at coordinate 98,072 of CABEEJ010002671.1, forward strand.
CAAATGTACCCGTGAAGCGGATGAGATGCGTTAGCCTATACGATAATGTATTTAAGTCCAACTGCGCTACCATGATCTCTACTAAAAATTCCGCAGCCTTAATTTAGAATAAACAAAGTTAAATCTTAAGCAGATATCGCCAAAACAGTAATTTAGAACCCATCATAAGCCAAACAGAATTTTGATATAAATAAACTAAATCTTATTTGACAATAAATGTCTCACCTAGAGAATGCGGAGAAATGTGTGTCATGGCTATAGAGTCCTGCCATTATATACACATAAGTTGAGTCACGTGTTCTCACAGCGCGTGAAACAAGACAGGTAAAAGGGGGGAGGGGAGTGCATAGTTCCGGAATACGCTCACACAGTCTGGGTATAATTCAAATCGTGCGCCGTTCAACCGACCGTTGATACCACAACACTGTTGTTGGCGCGCACGGATCTGCATATGTCGACCGTCTCTTTTTTCTCTTTGGGCGAGGCACATCTAGGGGCGGACGTCGAACCACGATCCCTCCGCTCAGTTGGAAACAAGTCAAGCCGTGATGTGTACGTAGTGTGGAGCCTCGTTGTAGATCAGTCAAATGGAGACAGAATTGGTGACCCAAAACAATGCTTTTCCTTTCATGTTGTAACAAGGTTACAGCATATTACATCTATTTTTTAGTAATTAATTAATTTCTTGACATATTCCTTTTTTATATTTAAATTTACCCTAATCTTGATTGATAGAGTCTCAGAAAACAAAAGGACTATTTTATTAAATAATAATAATAATAATTGATTATTGAATTTAGTTCTTGAATTGCTTTCATATGTTTACTATTAGATTTACTTAATAGCTTATCTACAGTCTGAATGGTTCTTTTTCGATAGACAGCATTTTTCTAGTATTTGATTATTCTCTGAAATCCTACCATTATACTTACTCTTTCTATGTATATTTTATTAAGTGTGTATGCTACTGGTTGCCTTTATCTAGGCATATAAAAAGGGGGCTACAAGACTTCCAACAAAATTAAAGTTTTGAGATATATCGTCAACTAGAGTAATTTTGGCCCCATTTTCTCTAATTTATTAGTTTCAGTGCTGCCTAATACATATGTTGAATATAAAAAAGACTCTTTATACATATTTTCATACAATATATTTAATTAGAAACCGATTTAATATGATATATTAGTGATTATTTTATAATTTAAGGTTTTAAATGTTTTTTAAAAAGTGATACAAAGTCACTCAGGCTTGGGGGGGAGGGGACACTTTGACACACACAATAAGATATCATGTATTTTTCTCTGAATGTGAATGCTGTGTCAAAGTCAACCCACTGTTTTAAGGAAAAGGAAAATATGTATTAATTAATCAGACCTTCAATATAAAAACAGAAGAAATAAAGTACATTTTCTAGGAAAATGGGGTTTTCTTTGGAAGCTTCTATTTTGCCAACATCCTGAATTCTTAGCTTTTAAAATTGGTGAACATTTGTCAAATTTGTTCAGCCATTTTCTCATAATTTCATTTACCGGAAATGGGCCTATCATATAAAATGTGAGTATTAGAATGAGAGTGAATGTGCGTGTGAATGAGTGTGACAGAGTGAGCGTGATAAAGAGTGTGTGAAAGGTATAAAGTGGGAAAGAGAAGAACTGTGTATGAGAGACAGTGTGATATAGAGAGAGTGGGAGAGAGAAAGTGAGAGAGAAGGTGAGAGATAGAGAATGTGTGTAAAAGCGTATGTGTGAAAGTGTTTATGTATGTGAAAGAGACTATGATAGTCTTTTGTTAAATTGACTACTTAACCCTTTAATTGGCGAGTTATATAAATATTTTTTATTTAAATGCGAATTAACTATAACAACACTCCAATAACCATAAATGTTCCTCCAGTCTAGGAAATTAATTAGCTCAATTAAAAGATATAGGTAAAATATGTGCTAGGAACAGCTATTATAACAGCCATTTTGTGATCAGAGATGAATGTTCAAAAATAAAAACGGAAAATTATCCATACAAAAAACAACAACATATTTCTGACCTATTATAATTGGTTTGGTTTGCTTGGTATGTAAATAATTTTGCCATAATCTTATATTTTTTCTACTGTACAACTTGGGTAATTATTGAGTTATTATTTGTAACCAGGGATAAATAATTTATTCACAGGTATAAAACCATGCACAAATAAGGGTGTTCATGGTGGTGTAAACAAAAAATGAAAAGCCGAAAATACTCTGGGAAAGCCATATTTTCTTTGGAAACTATTATTTTTCCCGACATCCTGGACTCCTAGCCTTAAAAATAAGCAATCGTTTGTCGGTTCAGTCATTTTATCGTAATTTCAATTACCATAAATGGGCTTAACACATTAAATATAAGATATATGATAGAGAGAGTGATAAAATGTGATAGTGAAAATTAGCGATTAGGTATTTGAATGTGTGATTGTGTAAGTGTGTGGGTGAGAGTGAACGTGAGTAAGTGTTTGAGTGTGTGATTGTGTAAATATGCGGGTGAGAGTTAAAATGAGTGAGGTCGAGAAAGTGAATGTAAGAGATTGAGAATGAGCAATTGAGAGAGATCGAGTGAGTGTGAGCGATTGACAGTGAAAGTATGTGTGTATGTTAGAGAGAAATACTAGGAGACGAGGGAAAAAAGAGTTTGTTTGTATATATGTGTGTGAGGAAAGAGAGTGTGTGAGAGAGAAAGTGAGAGAGTGTGTGAGAGAGAGAAAGAGAATACTTAAGGGAGAATGTGTGATAAAGTGTGTGAGAGTGAGAGAGAGAGAGAAATAGAGAGCGTAAAACCTTTGGAGATATATTGTGTGAAAGAAAGAGGAAATGTGAGGGCGTGTGAAAGATGGCTTGAGAGAGAAAATTAAAGAAAGAAAGATTAATTTAGAGAGAAAAAATTAAAGTGAGACGGAGTTTAAGAGAGAGTGTTTGAGAAAAAGAGAGTTTGAGATAGAGGGTGTTTGAGAGAGAGGGACTTTGAGAAAAGTATTTGAGAAATATAGAGAAAGCTTTTGAGAGAGCTTAAGAAAGAGAGTATAATAAAGATAATGTGAGAGAAAATGTGTGATAGAGAGTGTATGTAAATTTAGAGTGTGTGTGAGAGAGAGGGATAAAGTGAGAGAAGATTATATCAGAGAGATTGTGTTATAGTGTGTGTTGTAAGGGAAGAGTGTGAGAGAGAGAGAGATTGTGTGTGAGAGCGTGTCAAATTGAGAGAGCGAATGTTAAAAGATAGATGAATATTACAAGGTCGTCATTTAGAGGGGGAGGGCAGCACAGGGCCATTGCCCCCCCACCCCGAATTTAACTTTGTTAATAAAAAATAATAATTGATTAACACTACCAAAAAAATGTGAGAACCGTACTTTTGATATTAAGAAAAAATTGATCTCTGTACTTTTAATATAGTATATAAGGGCTTCCCTAAAAATCTTGCCCTCTTCCCCTCCTCCCCAAGCAAAAACTGAAATTAGTGCAAATTCGTATATCTCTAACGTTGACAGTCAAGAAGGGGGTACCATTGAAATACTAGTATAAGTTACCAAACCATAATAAAATTTGATAAGCAGATAACAACATTTACGGAAGTAAGCCGCCAGATGCGTTGTGAGTACGGAGAGTAGGGGAAAATGTGCTCGTATGGGGGTTAGACAGGGAATTCGCACCCCCACCCCAAATAATTATGTATAGTAAAAACTTAGATCATACAATGTAGAACTAAAATATAAGGCACTGAATATGTGTGCTATTCCTAGATTACATTTAAAACCCAGGCTTATCGTTTTGTGTTAAGAAGGTATACCCCTAAAATTCAAAATTGAAAAAAGCACAAAAATAATATCTTTGATATATTGTATCAAGGCCATATGCAAGTCAGAGAATGTGTAAGCTAATACTTCCTTATTTACAAAAACCAAATAAATGGTTCGATGTAGCCTACCGCACATACTTTCTCGCACTTTTTCCTCAAATAGGAGATTTACTTAACACTCGTAAGATATGTGGAACTAAACAAAATACATTGTAACATATACCTACCAAAGAGAATAAATGAATTATATACACCACTACGACAATTTTGAAGAAAAGGGTAAATTTCTCTATGTACACCAAAGAGCATTACGATCATTTCCCAACTTCAAAGTTTCTCCATCAGTCAAGGCAATTTTAATTTTCATATTTTCATTTAACTAATTTTAAAATTAAATCAGTACAACTGTTTAGGCTCTAAAGAAATGGATAAACAAACAACAAGTTAATTATTTCTTTCGGAATCAAGAAAGCTAAATTAAATCATATTTCAACAACTTAATACTTTCTATCTATTTTCCCACTACCATATAAGAAAATGAAAATCACAAATAAATCAGTTTGGACACAATTTCTTTGACAATAGTTAACCTATTTCTCATAATATAAAAGAGAGAAAATATATCATTATAATAATACTAAGGAGTGCAAGATAAATAAAAATTAGATATTTCTAAATCCTTTTAAAATCTGTTTACATAAATATACTTAAACGCTTTGTCCGTAACCGAAAGTATTGTCAATACCTCAACAATCTCTTAACAAATAATACCTATGTTGGTTCTCAAAATGAAAGTGACCCATGTAATTTTAAACATTGAATGACCTTATGATAAACTTATTATTTAAACATTTGAAGGGTGTGTCATTGAAGAATACCTCATTTGCATCAGTGATGTGTGGCTTTTGTACCAAGAAAAGACCTTGATGTGATAACAATGTCAGTTAAATGTAGATACAAAGGCTGGTTCAGTTTTGTCTTTATCTACCACTGGTTGTCTTTCTTTCAGTCAACATTGTACACGGTTCATCTTGATAATTATAACATAGCTTATTTTAATTATTTTTAACATTTCTTGATTTCATCACATAGGAGATGAACTTTGATAGAGTTGAATATTTAAAATTAAATCTTGCCCAACAAGTGCTTGGCAACATGATTTGTTTAACACTGTTGGTGGAGTCTTTCAGCCTGGAATTAAACAATTTTGATTTTTTATACTTTGTGTCAACTGTCAAATCATCCAAACATGCTCAAGGTTAATCAACAGAGTTGTTTTAGTGATTCCTATTCCTGCTATATTCCTGAGGGTTGACCAACAGGGTTGGTTTAGTGATTCATATTCCTGCTCTCTTCCTGATGGTTAATCAACAGGGTTGGTTTAGTGTAAATGGGAATATTTCTCTTATGTAAAGTATGCTCAAAGTCATTTTCACAAAAAAAAATATTAAAATTTCCATCTTGTTTATAATAATAAACAGTGTCTAGATATAAAATTCAATCAAAATCGTTAGGTCGAATTTTGAGAAAATCGATTTCTTCTCTTTTTTGCCCTTCAGTAAACTACCCTTAATTTTAGGGCTCGATATTCAATTATAAAAAAATGTCAAGGGGTAGGAGGGGAGTTAGCTGGATCACTCTTGTTAAAGAAAAAGGGAAAAGAATGGTTGGGGTAAATGTTGTTTTGTTGTTTGTTGGTGGGTGGGTATGAGATGTGATGGTTGGGGTGGGGTGTGGATAAGTCGATGGGGTTGTTAAGTAGTCGTGGTTGAGGATCCAGGGATGGGATGGGCTAAGTCACTAAATACGGGGGTGTTTGAAAGGGAGAGGGCTGTGTGTCTTCCATCCTCCGAGGAGTCTTGCTTTAGGATCTCCGCAAAGTCCCAGGTTAGACGTTCCCACTGGCAGTGTTGCCAGCCCTAGTACCCTAAAAATCAGTAGCAATAGCCTCAAAAATTCAGTAGATTTCAGTAGATGTATTTAAAAGTG
>CABEEJ010002672.1:0-32763 GCA_901482245.1 Timema douglasi
GTTTCTCTCCATAATTCCCTTAGTCGTAGCGAGTTCAATAAGCCCTGATCGAACCACCCAAAGCTGAACAAACAACAATAATTATATGAGTCTTGGGTGACCGAATGTCGAGCCCCACTTATATCAGGAAAAGTATCAATACTTTTTTTTACATTCTTATGTGTAGGCTTAAAATATTCCTTTCCTTAAACAAATATATAAACTATAACCCAATAATTGTTTTTCTCGATTTGTGTTTTTTTAAGTACACATTTGGATTAAAACTATGAAACAAAATATTTTAGTAAAAAGGTATTGGTATTGTAAGCAGGGTTGTGGAGAGACTGTACACCAGGAGTGGCCAACCTTTTTTTCCTGGCATGCCAATTTTTCCCTAGGGAATTCTTGGCGTGCCACTCCACCCCAAAACCTCAAACATAACTTTACCTCAGTACCCACACCACCTTTAGAAAAATATAGTCAACAATAAATAAAGCCATTTAAAAAGTGTTAATATAATACTATAATATTACTTATATAATTGATTGCTAATTGTATTAGGAGTATGGGTTATGTGTTTTTTTCAGATAAGACATCAGAAAAAAATATAAAAACCCTATATAATATATTTAACTTTTAATTAAAAATTGCATGTTTCAAGAATTTTCATTCCAAAAATAATCCACAGTTATTGTACACCATTCACACACTGTAGTTCTGTGACTATGTTCTATTAACGATAGTTAATAAAAACAGCAATAATAAGACAACTAAATAATAGTAGAAATCACAACAATTTTTAATAATAAAAAATAAAATTTTCCACTTTCAGTAAGGTTTCTGGATCTCTTTGACATTAACGAGTTAATTAATATTTGGATTTGTTATAGAAGAAGCAAGAAAAAATCAGGTTTTTTAGATGCTTATCAGTGAGAACTGACTGATACTTATTTTTGACCAAGTTCATATGTTAAGTGGAAATGTTTGCTCAAAGATGTACTTAGAACCAAACCTGCAACAATATCTCAAGGCCAGGTCTCTTAATGTAGGATACTGGCACGAGGGAAGGCATTTCCAGAAGATAGAAAATTCTTGGCTGAATGGATTCCCAAGTATTTCCCTGTACTTGCTGTGAATTGCAGCATTGTTCTGAATATCAGGAATTTCAATTTGTACCTCAGAAGGATAGAGAACCATTTCCTCCATAGAATTGAAAAAAAAATGAATATATAAAGATATATATAATAGATTATTAGAATCAATATCGAAAATCGATGTTGAACTTAATAATCGGAATCGAGAAAAGAAAGTATCGTATATATACTATTTGGATAACTCTCTCCTAAGTTTATGATTATAAACATTAAAAAGTAAAGATTTTGGTGGTAATAAAATTACTGTACTTCAAACGGTTCAGAAATTTAGATTTTTTTAAATATCAAGGTGCACTACTAAAAACAACCAAAAAATGCACATTTTTTAAAAAAAGAAGAAATTATAGTTCAAAAATGGATGGACACGGAGCTATGGTTTTTGGTCTCCAAAAAGTTTTGACACAAAGATTAATTTTTTATTTTTACCAAACTAGCACTTTAACTTTTAAGTGGCCTATTTTTTTTTAAATTAAGAGAAAAAAAACTAAGTTTATAAGATTTTTATTAGCTACATTTAAAATTACTTCTTTTTACTTAGTCCTAGCATTATGTTATTTCTTATCTTTATGGAAGTGGGTTGGCACATCTATTTCATCAGTTACCTCCAATCAGCTGATTTTAATGTGATCATTTTGAGGTTATTTATGCATTTTCTGTTTGTGAGTCAAGATGAGGAAAAAATAAGTATCAGACCAAATTAAGTGGCAAATCATTGGTTTAATGAAGGCTGGAAAGTTACAAAGACAAATTGTTGATATTGTTGGAGTGTCTAAAACATGTGTGCAACAAACACTCAAGCGATATAATGAGTTTAGAACCATCACCAACCGGCCTAGGGCAGGTTGTCCAAGGAAAACATCTCTAAGACAAGACCATAGGGTGCTGCAGCTTTACAAAAAAGATAAAAATGCTAGCTTAAGTGATCTTCTCAGAGAACTGAAGTCTTCCTGTGATAATATTAACATAACTGAGAGAACTGTGTTCAACTGTTTGAATGAAGCAGGCCTAGGTTCCTATTTTGCAATCCGCAAACCTCTTAAATGAGAAACACAAAAAACGACTTCAGTTTTGCAAGCAACTCTTATGGTGGCTTAGAGAAGCTTGGGGAAAAAGTAATGTTTTCAGACGAGTGCCGCTCTGAACTATTTCCTCTATGTAAGGTTAGGGTTCACAGGACAAAAACAGAAAAATTTCTTCCGGCCTGTGTCGCCCCTGCGGTCCAACAAGGAGGAGATGCAATCATGATCTGGGGTTGCATCACTTCAGAGGAGTCTGTAGACTGTAAGGTTGTGAATGGTGCTATGAACACTGACACATACTGTGAAACTATGATTCCTTCAGCACATAGGCTCCTCGCGGAAAATTAAATCTGCCAGCAGCACAACACCCCATGTCATCAGTTCAAGGCAACAAGGATATTTAACTGCTTCCTTGGCCACCAAGTAGTCCAGACCTCAACCCAATTGAAAATCTATGGAACCCCAGGGAATATCGATTGGCAAAGCAGAAGCCCAAAAACTGACCAGAACTTCGACTGGCAGTCCAAAGCCTATGGCAAAAAGTGACGTGTGAAAATGTATGAAACTGATCCACTCCATGCCCGACAGGATCAAAGTAAGTCTAGAGTAGGTCCTTTTGACTACTGATTATGATTATTAGCACCGCGTCTTGCTACCCATTCGGGTTATACGCACTTACACTAATGTGTAATGGTAGGGTGATTGTAAGATGAAATGAAGGACCTACAGTTTAACGTGGAATCCGAACCACGGTGGAGGCCTGGCATTCCTCACATTCACAAGATATCTTGTCAGAGGTGAAGGAAGGGTTTAGTAATCAGATAAATCTTTGCCGGGACTGAGGATTGAACCCCGGCCGCCAGCATAGAAGTCTGACACCTTACCCCTAGACCACCAGGTCACCCTTTTGACTACTAAACATGGGAATGTAAAACTATTTTTTTAGTCCTATTGATTACTAAACATAATGCAACCCAAACTATATTTTGGTCGTGTTTTGTGAAAATAAACATTGGAATGTGGAAACATTGTTTTTTTAATGGGTGGCCTTTAAAGATTTTTCCGACAATGTAAAAGGGGTGAACACAGTTCCCACTTTACATTGCAATGTATGTACACATTAATATATTTATAACCTGCCTCGGTGGCGTAGTTGGCAAACACGCTAGTCATGTTGAGCTCGACTGCCGAGGACGGGGAGATCGAGGTTCAAATCTCGGTCGGGTGAACTGGGGGTGGTTTTTCCTAAATGGTTTTCACACTCTCCCTCCACAAAGTTCGGGTTCACTTCCTCTAATTCACCCTTACAAATTCCTAATCCATTAGCGTAATTAGTACTTAAAGCATATAAACCGAACGGGTAGTAAGACGCGTGCTAAATAATAAAAATAAATACATATATACATTATATATATACATACTAACATTTTATAATGAAAGAATCCTTATATGAAAAAATCACCAAATCAAGTAGAAAATGGTTCGATTAGGTGATAGGATGCAGATTGGAAGAGTGGAAGTGGATGGAGGGGGTAGTCTGGAGAAGACCAAGAAGAAGATGGATGGACGCTGTAAAGAAAATCATCCAAAAGAGGGGTTACGGGAGGGCCATAAGTGATGAAATGTATTTCGGTAGAAAGAAATGGAAGAGACTCGCAAATTATTTCCGGTTCACTGGAACAATAAACTGATAATGATGATATTAGAATCTTTAATCTAAAAAGGTTTTTAATTTATTATTATTAAACATTCTGTGAATACTATTTTACCTCATGCATGGTCAAGCACAAATCCAAAAGATGGAAAACAGGTTTCAAGCAATTGTTTTTAGACACGTATGTATTTTTCAAACATTTTATTGCAATGCAAAAGTTACTTAAAATTACATTGTAACATAATCAAACCTCAAAATGTGATGGGACTACTGTGGAAAGTAATCTTTATATAGTGTACTTTCTCAAACAACTAACAACAGCATTAAAACTACAATATGGAGTTTTACATATCTACAAGATGAACACTCAAAACAACACGTCTAGTTCATCTAAAACAATTTATATAAGGAAAAAATAAATTTTTAGACTAATTTAAAAAGAATTTGTCAAGATTATAATTTTCATTAAAAAAAATTGCGGATTTGTAATTTAATAGCTATTTACAATAATAAAATAACTCATGTTTTATGTAGCAGTAAATAATTTTTATATCTAAGACAGTCTAAAATACTAATTTATTTTAGGGAAACACTATATCCAACAAATAAATTGTTAGCACAAATAATTTTTGTAGGTTATGTTTGGTAGAAATGCAAGTTTTTGGGACAAACCCCATCCATGTTGAATATTTTTAAACAATTAAAAATTAATAAGACAAATCCTAGCAGTGAATAATTTAATTTAAACAAACTTTGGGAATTTTAGTTAAAAGTAACAAGTTTTTTTTACATCACAAAGAAATAACTCAAATAGTGTCCTTTTTTCTTGGTTACATTTTTTATTTCATTATTTTCTCCTTAAAGCAGACAGACTAAAAACTGAGTAAAACTCCACCACCGACCGAGAGCCAGGCAACGGCTCACAGAGGCTCGCCATTGAGCAATTTCTTGTCGAACAGGAACTCTCCGAGGGCCCCCTGGGTCTTCATCATCTTTTCAAGGGTAGAGGTTTTACCAGCCAGATCGCGCTGGCCGCGGTACTGCTCCTCCAAGAAGTCCCCTGTCAGGTAGTCTACCAGCTGAAAATAACAAGTCCAAAATTTTAGCACAGAAAACTCTTAAAAACATGTCTCAAGAATTAGAAGTACATAATATATCTTTATTAAGATTATGCCTTAGCGCTAGTGCTGACTATAGGATTATCAAAGCTAAGAGAAAGAACTGTGGCAAAACCCACCTAGTACCTACAAAGTGATAAGGAACAAACTCCAGCTGCCAAGGTCAGACTAAGGCATGCTTACTTTGTGATAAAATAGGCACAGGTTTATGATAGTGTACTTTAATCCAACTTAATCAAACTCCCCAAGAAGTTTCATGTCAATGTTAGTTGTATGTTAGCATGATGCGCTATTATTGACTTTAATAGACAAGCGTCAGATCCTTAGAAACCCTAAGAATAGTCAAGAGTTTTGAGGAAATACCGAATTCAAGAGTTTAAAAGAGATTCACAAGTTTTTAATTCAAATTGGTTTTAAAGATCTTGATAGTTTAGCCCAACATAATTTTAGGATACACTTAACAACCAGACCCTAGACTATTAATCTACCACTTTAATGAATGTATAAAATGGTTTTTGTATACATTACAACGAAAAGGTTAACATTTAATTTAAATTTATTTTCTCCATAGCAACATAATTAATGTAGTTAAGTAAACCTCTTTTTTTTTTACTGTGCTTTATAAGATTTGGATTAGGCTTTGTAAAATTGTGGATTCAACCTATATTGAATTAAAAACCACCACAATGGCCATGTACTTAAAACATGATTCAAGATTTTAAGTGAAATTTGAACCACATATGTTTAAACATAAGTCGTGAGCAAATTAATATTCACAAATGAAAACAAAATTGACATTTACCAATGATAGTGTTGAATATGTCGTCTTAGGTTGCATTAAAATCGTTAATTTTGTGCTGGTATAAAACTGTTTTAAGTCCATGTCACTAAAGCCCAAATAAACGTTACTTATGAAAATATGATTAATTTAATATTGTATGTAAAAAGGTTTTACTTATCAATCTTAATTAGACTAGGTAATACTAAACTATGACTAAGATTTATGTAGGTTATCTAGTTTATCACCCATAAAACACTATACAAGTATTTTTAAATTGAATTAATTTTTTATAGCATGGTTTAGAGTGAAAACCTACGTACATTTTTTCATTACCTTTTTCTATAAAAGTGCACCAAATTATTTAATTAAACGTTAATAACTGTGGAAGATTTTACATGTAATATAATTGATCTTATTAATCATGTCAAATGTCCAAACCAATTTTACTGCTACTGGTAGTGATAAAAAAATCACTTTTTCAGTCACTTACTGTAGTGGGGTTACTAATGAGCCCAGGAGTTAATTTATAGGGAATTCTGAATTACTTCAACCTAACCCACTTTCCAACAACTCAACGACTAATATTAGGCAAGACCATCTTATCAACCAGTGTACCCAACTGCTCCAGATCAATACTTTAGTTTGAATGATGTAGGCCATTAAGAGGGGTTTTTTCTGGTTTTTTACAAGTAAATGCCATCATAGTTCATATTATCCCCTTTCCCTAAAGAATAACAGTGAGTTGTTAAGGAAAAAATTAGTAAATATTAGGATATGGGTCAAAGCCTATATTTCTTAAATACAAATCTTAAATTTTCTTTCGAATCTTGAAAGTTGTTTATGCCTGGTGCCAATGACAAATGATATTTTGTTTTGTAATGTCAATTAAGCCATAAAAAATAAAGTTAGCAGGTGTTAAGTAATTAATTAAATAAATATAATTTTGCCCATTTTTGTGATTTTGTTGTTCTTCCAACTACACAAGTTTATTGAATTCCTTTTAGCAATTACTTAAAATTGTTATTTGAAGTCCAGGGCTTCATATTGTATTAGAATAACAATGAGATTTTTAAGAATCTCAAATCTCTCGAATATTATAGGATTCGAGAGATTTGAGGATTCAAGCTTCCCATCACAATATTAGGCAAAAAAAAAAAAAGTAAAAACTTTTAAAACCATAAAATATACCCTAAATGAGCCTTATTCCTTTTTATTTGTGGTAGTTAAATAATGTGTATTTGTCAAGACTGTCATCCAACTTATTGTACTATTTTTATTTTCTCTCTGTACAATAAGTTTATAGTAATATTTTAATGGTCGACAAAGTGTTTTTCTTTGTGAGGACGAAGCTCATAACAAATGTTGTAAACCTTATATAGTATGGAGACCCACTTTTAAATATTAATGTTGATATATATTATATACATATCCATTAGCATTTCCCACCTATGGCCTGGGTCAGTTTTTAAATCAAGCCATATATTTTCCGCTACCAGCTTGGCAGGCCTGTCGTAGCTTCATATGTCTTATCTAATTTAAGACTAAGGCCCAATCTTACAATGTCACGTTAAAGTCCTCGTAACTTAACCGTATGTAAAGTATAACCGTTGGTTAAACTTAGCGTTGCATTTTACAATACCATTTTTATGTGTGCGTCAAATTACGGATAGGTGCCTTCCATTAGTTCTTAGCGTTAACTTTCTCGGAGCGCTAGATTTGTGTCAAAGCTTTTGATTGGCCTAGCCTGACCATAGAGAATATAACCAAGTCATTACAACGTCTATGGAACTGTTATGAAAAAAAATCAATCAAAACGAGTTCAATTCATCAAATTTGTTGAGGTTATCTGCTATAGTTTATCGTATTTATTTTCCTGCTAAAATGTCTGTTGAGAATCATAAACGCGAACGAAGTGTAAATTTTAGCAAAGAAGAGGAAATGTTGCTGATTGAATTAATTAATCAAAGTAGTCATAATCATACAATAAATCAGCCATTTCATAATATAAATAAAAGTAACCTCACTTTAATAATAACAACAATTGCCTTGAAAACAATATGGCGGAGTGTTTAACGTTGTTAATGTGGACGTTATATTTGCTAACCGGAAGGTAGACCTCGCGTTAACTTTACGAGCACATTTACGTGAACATTAGCGCTAACCAAACATTGTAAAATCAAAAGTAGTGGTCGTTATCGCTTAACCTCATGTTAAGCCCTAACGAATAGATTAACATGACATTGTAAAATTGGGCCTAAGACAGGCACAACATCCAGTCCCCAGCCGTTAATTCATCACTGCAAAAGAGTATACCCATATTTCCCCAATGATAAATTTTTCGGCCATGCAGGGAATCAAAACGAGACCATTAGTTGAGTAGACAAACCCTCTACCGACAGCTACAGTGTTGGATTAATGTTGAAATTAAAATACTCTATTTGAAAAATAGTTAATCAATAATACTATAAAATAATAAAAGTGATTATAACTTAATGCATATTAATTAAGGAAAGCTGAAAACTATGAAGTGATTAACCACCCATAAAAAAAAGGGCTAAGTGGAATATCACTAAATAAATTCTAATTAATAGTAAGGACTTATTATTTAGCCGCAGAATAGTAACTCACGTGGTAGTCATTAAAGTCATACGTCTGCTCGCAATCCACTCCTTCCTTGCACTTGTTGGTGGGTGTCTCACACTCCTTGATGATGTCGCGGATCTTGATAGTGACATCAGTTTCCAGGCCCAAGGCATCCTTAAGCGCTTCCACGCCTGTCTCCCAGGACTCCTTCGCAGGCATAGGGTTCTTGATCAGCTGTCCCACCTTGCTTGTCAGCTCACCCCTCATCAGAAGATACTCTATTATCTTTATGGCATGCTCGCGCTCTTCACTGGCAGCATCAAAGAATATCTTGGCGAACCCAGGGCGGTTGACAGTGTCTTTGGAGAAGTGGGCCCCCATGGCGAGGTAGCTGACCGCCGCTCTAAGCTCTACCTGCACCTGCTCCCGCATCTTCTTGATGCAAGGATCCACCATGGTGATCCACTTGGTGGGGATGTTCCCTTGGGCCAACTGACCTGAGACAAAAAGGTACCAATCAGAAACAAGCGCTGTCTTCAGGTATCAAAGACAAGACTAATTACTCAAGGCTATTTTTCAAAATGGATTTCCACTTTCACTATATGCAAATGCAGTTACACTTCCTTTAAATATAACCTTCCTAATACCTAAAACCATTTGTGTAATTAGTTACAAAATAGTCCCAGAAGATGGTCTAGGCTGTCGAGGATTTAAAATATTTAATAAATAAAATAATAATAATAAATGTATAACCCAACCTAGTAAAACATAGTAAAATATGATGGTTAAAAAAAATTGTAAAGGAAAAATGAAGTGGTGCATAAGCTTTAGCTAACACATGCTTCCTATTTGTGCTGACAAAGATAATCTTATCTCATTTTAAACAACAAGCCAAGTGGGGTGATGAACAACTGGCCTAGTTTGAGAAATAAGCCACACACACATGTGGCCTGAGTATCTGTTGTTAGGCAGAATGTTTAATGCAGCTTAAACAACAGTAGACTTCTGTATATATTGGTACTAGTCATCTTCATGATCCATGTATAGCTCAGCTCCCGACTAGATTTTCCCAGTTTGGGTGTGACATAAGCTCCTCAAGGAGAAACATCTAGAAAGCTCTAGAAAGCTGAGTATTTCCTAAGCATTGGTGATGGCTACTAACTAATATCCCCAATAAACACCAAAAGTATAGTTGAGAAATCCTCAACTTTTCAAGGTTGGTATTAAAACCAAAGACAGCCTAATAATTTTTCCTGATGTGTTTACCAGGGCTGTGGAGTCTTGAATCGGTAAAACATACAGACTACTTCAAAATAAAAACTTATAATACTATAACAATATATGATAAATATAACATTTTGATTTTACTCTTAATATTCTTAGAACCAATACTTGTAATCTTGAGAGACATTTATTCATATATAAATTAACAATCCCAAAAAAAGCTTCCTATGAAATCACCTTTATTTGAGCATTTTATATTGCAGTAAATTTGTTATTACTAATTAATATACATTAGCCATTTCTGAAGGAGTTGGAGTCTTGAGTTAAAGGTTTGGCATACTGACTCCACAGCCCTGGTGTTTGTTTGCATGTTTAATTTTCAAAGGCAATTCTAAAAGCAAGTTAACAAATGATTATTTCTTTGGTTAAAATCAATTAAGAAAAATCTCAAGTTATTAAAATGTTATCCATATTGATGGGCATAAGGACTAAATGCCAAGTTCAGTTTTTCTGGCCTACCAATGATTAATAGGTTTGGGTCTGAATCCCAGCTGAATGTACTTAAGAGTGTTTTTCCCTAACTGGTTTCCAGCTCTCTCTCTCTTTCTCTCTGTAAGTGTAGCTCATACATTTACTCTTAAATTAAAACATCCTCATCCATAACCCATTAACATAATATAGTGTATAGCTTGGCTATGTAGCAAGATGCAGTGAACCTAATATATAATACCAAGTTTGGTCAGAGCATTAAAACAGTTTACATAACATTCACCAAACAATTGTGCTTCCAAGCAAAGTTGAAATGTGAAAAAGTACAGCCAAATTTTCATGGAAAGAGCATTAACTTACAGTTAGAAACGTTAATCAATCTACTTTCAAAAGTAATACATCAAGTCATGTGATCTGCAGCCGTCACTGTTGATATACATTAACAAAACTATAAAATAATACTGGAGTCGACTTCGGTGGTTTGGGGCAAAATGCCCACCTAAGGTCCCAGTGTTTGTGGGTTCAAACCCAACTGAAGCCTGATTTTCTTGAGCAATAAAAATCTGTAGCACACATTCTTTTGGAAGGGAAGTAAAGTCGTCTGTTCCATGTTGATTGTGACATCTAAAAGAACACTGGAAGGCATGTGGAAAACCTTTCCAACAAAAGTGGTTGGTCTTTCGTGCCCGCTCATAGAAATTCAGTGTGGAAGGAAACGTGGAACCACCACCCTTCCTGAACCAGATGGTGCAGGCAGCAATAACTAGCCGAAGGGCTGGGTGCATGCCCAGCTGGGATGGATGTAAATTACATCAAACCAACCTTCGGGTTGTTGACTTGAGAAGAAAATACTAATAATAGGGCCCATATTAAAATGTTATCATTGTTAATCACAAATAGTTTGTATTTTCTAAAAGTATTGTTCTAACAAAATCCTACTATTTGTTTATTCCTGTTGGCTGCAAGATCAGTTCAGAGTGTAAAGTTTGATGTAGACGTGTGTTTGTGTTTTCCCCTTGTAGCAGTTCAAAGGTCAGTCTTGGCTAGACACATATTGACCTAACAAGCATTTGATAAGAAACAAATGACTAAAGTTAAAGCCATGTGCTGATGATGCCTTACACTACTATACCTCATCAACTTGAGTGTATCAAAGTGACATCTAGCAAAAGGTTCTTCATTACAAACATTGGCTAGAAGCATTTGATAGACTTTTTATTGATAATGTATTACTAAGCAAATACAAATTATTTTCAAACAGTGACTTTAAGATAATGTTTTCAATAAAGAACCTTCTTCCCGCTTAAAGCACTCCCAATGTTGATGGGCTATAAATATAACTTCTTCAAATATAAAATTGCAGATTCCTGTGAAAAGTATGCAAGTATGATTTACCTTGAAAGGTAGCAATCTCAGTTTGACTGATTTGAAGTATGACCCTGTCTTACCCATAATGAAACAAACCAATAAAATAATCTTGCCACCTTTCAGGGATAAAGGGAGAGTAGAGTGGCATACGCTATTAATTGAAAAATGAAAATTTTTAAAAATCTTGCATGATTTCAACAACAACTAACAAATAGTGAAACTAACAACACTTTAGCTGGCCAAATTAGCATTTTAAAAACAAAATTTTGCCTACCTACTAATTTTTTTTTAATTCTTACATTCAAGTTACTGGTTCTCACACTCACCTACTTAACTAAACTATCAAAGTGAATAGGACAAAGTGAGTGAATTTTAAAGAAATTTGCACATCAATTTTCACTTTAGAGTTAATGGAAAATCACTATTTAGAGCAAGGGTTAAATCCATTGTTAAAGTAGGCCTACATAGTAACATGGCCATATACAAGATTCCTTTTTTTCGGAGGGTGAAGGGATGTCGTGTTCAAGCTATCCTCATGTTCACACTAATGGAGTAAACCATTCATCGATCAACACAGGCGTAAGGACACTACTATTATGGTTGTAAAAGTAAGAGAAATAAATTATATTAAGACTATTACCAATATGAATATATATTAATAATAACCAAATTAACACATCCTCTCAAACAACAAAATTTGTTGGTGTTATCTTAATTCTTACTGAATCAAAAATACAGCTATATATTTAAAGCATTTTCAACATTTTAAGAGTGTAAGCCTATGTTGTCGAAACACTAAGCTCATTTTACAGTAGAAGTCTAAGGCAGTCAATACAAAATCATTGTTTCCAGATTTCCTTGAACATTAACATTAAAGTAAAAAAAATGGATATTTTATTGAATTTTAACTCAGCATATCATTTACTTTCATGGATATTATTATTATTAGATACAAGCATGGCTAATAAAATTTTCTTTCGCGCATTTGTCTCTCATAAAACAATAATAACAATTATTTTAACTATTTTTTATCACATTACATTAAGCATATTTTGTTTGATATTTTCCCCTGATTATTTATTGGGAAAAAAAGGTAAACTCATTCAAGTTAAGGAAGATAAAACTTTTAGCATAGTTTGAAAATACCCAAAAGCCAAATTATCCCGAGGTCTGGCATCTAAATAGAGTGGGGGAATAGAGACCAACACACTTTGGGAACCCCCTACTGTCACAGCTTCTACAGGTTTGAAACCTCAAGGTCATCCACACCAAGACTGGAGTTTGGTTGATTGCACAATATCCATCTTTCATCAGCCATGACACCAGTATGAGTCAGTTTCCACTTATCTGCTAGTCACCTCCCAATGTCACAACTCCAGAGACAATTACAAAGAGAATATTACAGTTAAGACAAGAAAATGATAACAATGGCCACTTTTTGCACAAATATTTGTTCAATATCTTTCAGTATTGTGTGTATAAAAATGTATCTGTAACTTTAGTTTTTTTGTCAAGAATGTCACTAAACCATTTTCAGCACTAAAATCTTGACAAATTGTTTTTAATAATTTGGTCTATGTGAAAGGGTTGGGACACTTAAGGATTGATTGTTTTCAATTCGGTTAGACATGCATCCCCTTTTTTCCACACTAGGTCTAATAAATAACTCATCCTTTTTTTCTTATGATAGGCCTTGTTTTTAATATTACATTTAACAATGCAAAAAATTTAAAAAATATTGATTGCAAATGTTTCATATCAAGGGAAGGCTGGGACAAGTCTGGATGGTTGAGACTAGTATTATTGCTACTAGGCCTAAATAAGGTTTTTTATGTAATTTAAATTGTAAATATTTTATTATGATTAAAAAAGTGGTGCACTCTGTTTAATTTTATACTTTTTGATAATAGTGTTATTTATAAGGGTTACCTACAATATTTTTAGAAAAAGTGGTGCACTTTTTGTTTAATTTTATACTTTTTGATATTAGTGTTATTTATCAGGGCTAACTAAAATATTTTTTTTAAATAAACATATAATGTGTCTAAAATGTTTATCAACATTCTTTGAAATATTTTGTTGGATTGGATTCTGAAAATTAGCACTTATGTTACAAGATATTCACTATCACAAACAGTCATGGCACATTATTCCTTTATGACCTGCAACTCAAGTTAATTTCTTTATGCCCTCTACAGCGCAACTGGTTTCCAGTCTGATTATATTAATTTGTAAAATAAGTATGAACTACAGATTCAAATTTTGAGATGAACACATCAATTCTGAAACCACTCTATTTAAATTCAAAATTTATAATAGAATGTGAATTTTCCAAAATAAGATTAAAACTTCCAAGTCAAATTTGAATCATACTAAGAATCAAATATGGATTCGAAATTTCCAAAGTTTGCAGAGGCTGAATAACGTGGGTATATTTTCTAGCAATTAACCTCATGCTTTCCACTTTTATATTTTAAAAGTCAATATTATCCCTAGAAATTGAATTTATTGACATTTCAGAAGAGCCGATTCTACTTAAATAACTCTTCATCTCAGTTGAAAATATTTTTAACACGATTAAAAATTAAGTAAATAATCTTCTTCATCATAATTATCATTATTATTATGTATTCCTTTGTCAGTGAACTTAGACCACCAATGCGCACAGTCCTCTGCTTCCTCCTACAGTGAATGAATTGAAATAAAAGCTTGGTGTGTGTTTGGGTTGTTACTCTATTTATGGATTAAGACTAAAAAATATTCAAACTATTTTTATTTTGCTGAAGAAAGTAAACCATTTTAGCATATTAAGTGTACCAGCCTACGTCTTACTAAGTAGGGGTGGGACGAGACAATTTTCCCTTCATGTACTTTAAAAATGTCTAGCACAAGATTTTTGCACTCAGGAATTGTTAGGTATTAATAAACCACTACGAATTTTTGTACATTTTAAATGTTGTAATTATAAAGGATATTTACTAAATGGTTGTTGGATTTTTTTCTCCCATCCCTCCCTTACCTAGGGAGGCATGAGACATGGCCAGGGTAGGGACAGTACACTTTTAAATTTGACCTTAACAGAAATAACCCTAGTAGTCTCTTCTCTTACAATAAGATATGTACGAGTATAACCATAAAAGGTTCTTCAATCAATTATTCCAACATTGTACATATAAAACTCAACAGTCTCTTACTTGGTAGAAAGATATGTTAAGGTTACAAATTTATCACAACATAATTGTTCAAAATGTATTATGTGCTAGTTTTCAAACACTCACTTAAGAGGGGTTATCAAACGCACGTCTAAATCTATCACCTTGTTGAACCAATATTGGATTTGGAAGAATACCAACTATTTGACTCAAGTCCACAAAAGAAATGTCACTATCAATCAGCAAAAATATGTTTTTATCTCTGTCATTGGACCTAAGTGCTATCACTGAAACTTCCTGTTTGCCAGTGCAATCACTTTGTTCAGGAGGTCCTTGTATAATTCATGCATATACATATTGTGTAGTGCTACGGGAACCTCCTAGCAACTTCACTAAGGCAAATGGTACTTGTTTTAAGAAGTTTGGGTTTTGTTTAAGATCAACCAGTTCTATTGCATCCTCTTCAGCTGACTCTTCTGATGAAATGGCTGTTGGCTCATCAATTCAAGAATCTTCAGATTCTGTATTGTTAACTAATTTAGGAACAGTTTTCTTTTTGTCCTTTTTACTTACGGATGGTTTAGGCCCATGTTTGGCTTCCATTTGTTCTATTTCCCGTTTTTTCAGGAGTGTGTGTCAAAATGAGACTTTTCCTTGCTTAGCCAGTGATTAAAATCAAATTTTTTGTTCTATAAAGATTTAAATAGGCTTGAGCAATATTTAATAAATACAGCTGATAGTAAATCTCATATAAAAGATATTGGAAGCATTAAGCTGTAGGACTTAGCATTTTTTTATAGGTTTGTCCTTTAAACTTTTAAAAATAGTTTTGCTTTTAATAGGTTTATCTTATTTTAGTTATTAATAAAGTAGGCCTATAAAGAATGCCCATATAAAATAACATAGGCCCTACAGTAAGCTTAAAATG
This sequence comes from Timema douglasi, assembly GCA_901482245.1. Classification (NCBI taxonomy): domain Eukaryota; kingdom Metazoa; phylum Arthropoda; class Insecta; order Phasmatodea; family Timematidae; genus Timema; species Timema douglasi. Next base: position 15,450 of record CABEEJ010002672.1, read on the forward strand.
TTAGTTAGGAATGGAACAAAGCTGTTGATAAAAAAAATCTGTAAGCCTTACCTTGAAAATCCAGGCCTTTTCTTTTCAAAATACTAATTTAATATAACACGCTTAAAACTTTTATTGTTAATGCACAAACCAAAAAGTCACTGGTTAGGCTATGACAACAACTACCTATGAAGGGATAATAAAATCAGTGGCGCCAATATTTATATTTTAAATCTCACTGTCCCACCTCTTCCCAGTTACCCCTACCCAGCTGGGAAATTCATATATAATTTACCCTAATGGGATGGGGCTGAGGAAAGTAAGAATTTAGAGGAAATGTATCCACATGTGTGTTGAGAAACTCAAAACTTAAGAAAAAATCACTCAGTACAGCTAATAGGAATTCAAACCTCGATCTTTTTGCCATGAACACACTATTTCAAATAAGATTTTAAAAAAAAGCTAGGCTATAACTCATTCTATGAAGATTTCCACAAGCAGGCAAAAAAAAAAGTATTGCATAACTTTTATGACTGTGCATCATGAAACAAAATGTAAGTCAGGGAATGCTTTATCAGTTCTGAGAATGACACAATACCAGTTCATACCCCAAGACAACTATGAGTCAGCCTAGCCGACAGAATTACCCAGAAGAATGATGTATTAAACCACTTTGAAGGAAGTGAAGAAAATAAACCCATAGTTCCTGTATTGCAATAAAGAGAAGGCTAAAATTTCATCTGCAAGTGCCTATTAAAATAAAACAATTAGGGGCCTTTTATTGAAAACAGCCGCCATCACCACAAAAAGCATCAAATTTTGTTTTAAGTTAAAAACATGTTTTTGGTGCAGTGTAAAAAACCTAATGAATATGTTTCTCCTCTTCTACTGGTATTTTCAGTTGGTAGAGAAAGTTATGCCTAATTTTACTATTTAAAATTAATTCATTCTAACAGTTTAAGCTAGACTACATACAGTAGCCCCATGGCTTCTTTGGTGCTGACTGATAGCTGACTTCTGACAGTCATCATTTAGGTATATACCTAAATTTTGACTGTCAAAAGTGACAGCTGCTAAACACATGTTTTTGCAGATTATATGGTTCAGTGTAGGGATACATAATTTGATCTGGTAACTTTTCAAAGCTGTCAGTCAGCACCAAAGAAGTCATGGGGCTACTGTACTTTTTGTAACTTACAAAAAATATTACTACTGCTTGATTCAAGGAGATAAAAAGGGGAATTTGTCCTAGGATCAAGAAGGTGTATTTGTTCTTAGGGGGGATTTTTTGAGGATGCTTACCGCAAGGACTATTAAGATTGCAATGAGAAGAACCTACTTAATAAAACCTGTATCATCGTAACTAGCATTGACAAAAGATAAAGTTATTTGTTTTAAATGTAAAAACTGTCAAAAAAAGTGGCAGATCTAGTACGAAAACCATTTAATTTTGAAAAAAAAATATTTTCATAAAAATATTAGGCCCTATTACCTACCAGACAACGCCATTACTACCTAACTACATTTTTGACACATTAAAGGGAGAGACGTTAAAATATTAATATAATTTAAGCCCAAATATAGAAAATAATTTAGCTTGGCTCACCTATTTCACAAAGTATCATTCGACCATATTCCTCAGAATTTCATGATATGCTTCAACATCTGAACCAGCATAAAGGTCAACTTAAATAAATGTATGTATATACCCATCCAAAATTTAATTAGCGTTGGGATGGGTGTATACATACCGGTAGACATATATTTTAAATCTAGATATTTTCATCCAAAGTTGTCATAATATCTCCTAACCTTCCATTTCTGGTTAAATTAAATGTTAAACCCCATCCACGAAGTCTAAGCTCTGCATCTGTATAGTCCTTAAACCCTTTATGGTCCTTTGAAATGGAATTCACATCTACACAGTTTGTATCCTTAATCACGTGACAATTTTCAGAACTAGCTCAGTTAAGTTAGTAAAACTCGCTGCCATTGGCACTTTCATTTCAATGCCTGCTCATACATTTACTTTGGTGTGATATTTAGTCCTTAAAAAGTTTTTACTTATTTATTTAGCACCACATCTTACTACCGTTCGGGTTATATGCTTGATTACATTAGTCTATTAGGAATCGGGAAGGTTGGATTTAGAGGAAGTGAACCGGCATTTGCATGGAGGGAAAGTGGAAAGCCATTTAGGACCCCCCTCCCCCCCAGTTCACCTGACAGATTCGAACCTTGATCCCCCCATTCTCGGCAGTCTATCTCAACACAACTAGCACATTAGCCAACTACGCCGTCGAAGTCCTTAGAAAGTTAAAATTGAGTCAACGTCTATAGAATGGTAAAGACTAAAGACTTAAAGATCAGGACTCTAGACAGAGCAACCTGTCAGTGTGGAGTCTCTTTTACGGACCACTACACACCTCACGTATATGAAGTCTGTAGGTGGGACTTTAATAAAAGATGGGGTGGGTATGTAGGCCTGCATATCTTTACGAGAGTAGTAGTTTTTATGCAAAGTTGTCAAAGTATAATGTGGAAAGAAGTGGTGATCAACATAGTGGGAATATGCTTTTAGTTAGCTGTCAAATTATTCTTTATTTTATACCGGTAATCTAAGCAAAATATTTTTCACTTTTATGTGTCAAATGTGTATTACATTGTCTGGTAGTGTTATTTTCGGGAAAATATTTTTTTGTGTACAGTAATTACTATACTCAAAGTGGCAGTTGAAGATCACATGATTTGAAGTATGAATATGTAAGAGTAGATTTAGGCCTATCAACTTTTTCTGGCTGTCGTGGAAATTCTTATTTTTATAAGCTCACTCACTGTATGGCATGTTCATGAACGGTATAAATTCCTTGGTAATCAATGAAATAGTGATGCTTTTCTAGTTCATGTAAATTACACCTAACAGCAAATTTAGCAACGAGATCGTTTAGCCTAAAACAGACCAGTCTTTCGGCCATTACAAATTAACTAGGGCTTAAGTCTTACAAGTGAATTTGTCTCAAATTAAATCAGAATAGGATACTTACATTGCAGCTTAGCTGTTGATGTTTGGACATAGATGGCAGCGATCAAAACCACGATTCCGTAAATAGCCTTCATTTCTTATGTCTTCAGTCGAATATACTGTTCTGGCAAATAAAATGTCCTAATAATATTATTATTGACAAAAGACTTTTAGGTTATTTGTTGGAACTAAAGCAAATCTCAGAGACGAAAGTAAATGGAAAAAAAGTAATGTAATTTTTCAAAGTATTTGTTCCGCTTGTTGTCGGATCGTTCACCTTTACACACACTGGCGTAGAAGGCGACTCAATCAAACACAGAGTTGAGTTAGATAATGACTAAACCCACAATTTCTCCATTCGATTATAGATTGAAAAACAACTGAACTTAAACACTGCACTGTGAACCAACAGCCTACGCATTTTGTGAAATTACACTGCGCAGTTGTCTATTGCGCATCAATCTGAACTGGAGAGTCTCGTGAGTCGTGACAAAGCAAAAAAACGTTTGTGTATGAACGCAGTTGTTCTATTGAAATTGTCAGTAGAGTTTTTGGTTAAGAAGAGTTTGGTCGTAGAATATTCTTGTTGAGCATAACGATAAATCAGGTTGAGAAGGCCTACTTATTGTTGGTAATTAATTACGTTTTGGTTTGTTAGAGAATATAATTTAGAATAGTTAAATTTAATAATAGAGCTTATTTTAATATTAACTTTTTACATGAAGTTCCTTGCAGCCTTGGTTTCCATTCTGGCTCTAGCCGCTCCTGCTTTTGCTGATTATTGCTACAGCGAAACTGTTGAAGCTTGTGGAGCTAAACAAAGTAAGTGAATCATTGCTGTTTGGCAGTTGTATTTTCTCAGTTGTCACATTTTTTGCTTCAATATAACCTTAGTGTACACTAGACTGAAAAGTCCAGCGTTTTCTTATTAATTATTCTAGTCACTTAAAGAACATAATGTTACTGCCAGTACCTTTCCCAAAATAAAATAAGGGACCCTTAAAAAAAATCGCTGCTAGTAAGGTATGCCTCACCAGGAGATGTTGTTGAAAGTTGCCTTGCTAGGCCTACACGATGAAAAAAAATCTTAGAAAACTCAATTGTTATTTTTAAGCACAGGTTGTAATTGAAATTTTTATTTAATTACACATGAGTTTCTGGAGTTATTTTTAGTGAAAACACATTAATATTTTACATCAAGAAGTAATATGCCGGGATCATGATCAACTTAACATAACTTAATGTAAAGGATCTCCTTGTTTGTTTAAATGGAAGCAATCACGATGCAGTTAACTTAAGAGCTCTCCTGGGAGATCTTTTACTTTAAGTGAACATTACTTGAAGGGTATCACATGAGCTAGCCAGCCAATCATTATGTGAGTTACGTCAACAGGGCCATTTATTTAGCAATTCATTTGTTTCTTTGGTCTACTTATTAGCTTTAGTTCTAGTGATCGAACATTTAATTAAAATAAGTGCTAGTGTCATATCATTATAGAACATAATCCAAATATTCTAAAGAAGTTAAAACCACAAAGCTTTTATTATATAAAATGGTATAATGTATTGCTTTCAAAAATGGTCCCATTTATTAAAATATAAATCAACTAACATAATCATTATTGTAAAAGCATTCAAATCTACTTGTTTTTTGTACTGTAAAAATATAATATACAATTAATTTCACAACTCGTGGTTTTATCAGGCTAAAGTAGATTTAAGATTAAACTAAAATAGAAAAGATAGATTTATCCAAAAAGTTTAATGATAAATATTCATAATATTGGCTGAAAACTGTAAACATTCATAGATCATAAACACTATTACAAATCGTACAAATCATGGATCAAAACATATACTATAGAATGGAGATGTTTGGTTCGAGTTGTGTTAAGTTGATCGTGATCCCAATCCCAGCACCACACACCAAAATATTCCCTATTCAGTTGAGTTGTTTGATGATCTGCTCATGCACAGCACTGTTGGGATGTGTGATGATTTGCTTCAGATTATTTCTTTGGAGGATGTTCAAAGATTTGTGTTATTATAGATAATAAAAAATAGTTAGGCCTAACCATTTACAAAATCTAGGTCTATAACTTAAAAAACTGTGGTTTTTGTTGATACTTAATAAATGCTACAGCATATGGATGAATGTTACTCGGTTAATTAGGTGAGTTTTATTTAAAAGATATGGTTTGGTATATTTTGACAAGGTTTGTTTTGTTATAATTAGAAACTTCAGAATATTGTTATATGTAAAGGTGCTAGAAAACATTTATAATAATTTGATACTGGAAAAAATAAATCCTACCCTCATGTCATACTATCCACTAGGTGAAATAACTATAACTGTTATTATTTTCAGGTACTGATTTAAATAACTGCACTGCCCAGTACGGGGCTGTGCATGTTGTGCAATTTGATCTTCAGAGCTACGCAAATGCACACATCACCCGCAATTTCCAGTACTTGTTGATGGTGAGTTGTTCGGACTTAGCATCAGAAATAATTACTACGTACTATGGTAAATAAAACGGCTACCTGGTAGCATAAACATGCTATTAATTTGTTCTGTCAAATAACAGCTAAGAATTTTTAAACTAACCTAATTTAAAATACTGAGACAGGCCTATTAACATTTGACTTTTGGATCTTCTCTTTCACAGTCCACTCATTTTGGCACTTATGAGAAGAACCGTGAAGGCTTTGGGAAGCTGTACCGGAAGTTGTCGGACACAGCTTGGGAGAAGAGCATTGATTTGATAAAGCACAACGCCAAGAGGGGAGGCTCCATGAACTTTGCCGCTCGAAAGGACCTTACCCCTGAATTAATTGCGGTAAGTTTAGATTTTAGAAATTATGTATGCTAGTTTGGAAGCAATTACAATCTTGAAGACTCTTAAAGGAGGTAGCAGTAGAAATATTTGGTGTATTAATAGTTTAACTAGAGTTCCCTTTCCCCGGTTACAGAAGGAAGCTAACATGTACGAGTTGGACGAGCTTCAGAGCTTAGCAAGAGCCCTCGATATCGAGAAGGGCTTGGCAGAAGATGCTCATCACATCCACGCTGAAGTGACTCGCCGCCGAGAGAATTTCCACGATGCTGAGGTATTTAGTTAGCATGGCTGCCAATTTTCAATAAACTTTTAATCAAACTTATTAAATATAACTGACTTAAGTCAACAATTTGATAATTTCTCGGCATATAAAAAAAATTACAAAATGTTCTAATACCAACATCAATTTATTGTATATAATGCCTAAAGTATATTATTATTATGTCCTTAAAGACACAAACGAATTGTAAAATACTAATCACGAAGAGTCTACTCTCCTGACCTGATGAAGCTGTCTGTGACAGTGAAAGCTTGTCCTTAACAATGTGTTTATGTGTTTTTTAATGTTATATCTAAACAATTTATACTCCAGTATCACCTAGGTAAGTGTGCTGGCTATCCCTCCTAATTTAAACCATAATCACGAATATAAACACTAACTACATCTATTACTGTTTCCAGCCTATGGCCTGGTTCACTTTTTTATTCAAGTCATATATTTTTCCACTACCGGCTGGCTAAGCCTGTCTTATCTTAATATGCCTTATAATCTAACTTAAGGCTAGGATAGGCACAACATCCAGTCCTGAGCTGTTAATTTATAAATGGGAAAGGCTAAACCCATATTTTCATCATTGGTACATTTTTGGCCATGCTGAGAATCAAACTTGGCACCCTTAACCCAGTAGGCAGAAACGCTAACAATTCTCAATGTAAGTGTATGTTTATGTTTTAACTTTTTATTGGTGGTTTGTTTTCTAAAACTCAACCAACCATGTTTATTAAAAGGAATTATTAAATCATTATGTAGCTCCTATCTGAAAGTGTTAGCTGTCGACATACACTATACTTTTAAAAGTATACATCATCCATATTAATTTGGTTTGTTTTTGGAGAATATAACAGTAATTGGTTGAACTTTTTTTTTTATTTGGAAGACTATAGGAAAGGTGGATAAAAAAGTTAAGTTGCGTGTTTCACACCCCCTCTTGATGAGTTCTGATAGAATTAAATCTAGGTCATTTGGTTGGGCATTATTGATTGATTTTCTTCAAGAGGCAGCCATTACTTTTGTCCAGTGGCAACAATGTAAAATGTGAACTGTGTTCTTTAAATTGTAAAAGCCATATTGTGTCGCACCTTTTATATGTTTCTATCCACCTTTCTTGTACCATCTTCCAAATATAATATATTTACCTCATAAAATCAATAGAGGTTTTCCTTAGAGATACTCTGCAAACTTTTTTCTATCATAATCCATAAATATTGTTAAAGTTAACTTTAGTAGGATCCATTCCGTGTAATTTTTGTAAACTTGGTCAGTTTAATTAATTTAGTAATCTTCCCCTTGAAGTGTTTTACAGCTATGAGCTAGGCTGTGGGTGCATTAGGTACTGTATTGGCATGAAAATAAGTCACATTTTTTCACAGAAACTGCCTTCATGAAATTTAAATGCCAAATATAATCACACTCTTAAATAATCTGCATCAAATTTGTTTACCTATAAGATATGCATGTAGCTATATCATAATAGTTAACTAACCACCTCTTAAACGTGGCGAAGTAATTTTAAAACCGGTGAACCTTTTCTATCTTATTTGTGTTTACAACAGTGATGCAGTGTGGCTGCCAAAATTAAATTACCAAACCTACAAAATTAGTTTCTTCAGGCCATTCTATCGGATTTTTTTTTATGTAGGGAACTTTTATTTTTAGAATTAGAATTTGTTTCATTTATTCTAATATGAGAACAATTTAGTGCAATGCATGTATTACATTCGGAAGTATAACATTGCAGATAATGACGAGGAAAAATCTCTGTCAAGGAATTACAGTTTTGATGCACATTTAAATTATTATTATTATTATTATTAGTTCTGTCTTACAAGCCCATGCCTTTCGTCAGTGAACTTATAAACGCCAATGCGTATTATGCCTCCTCCAGCGATTAGAATTTTTTTATTTCATTCAAGTCATCCAATATTTGTATCCTTGTTCTTCTTAAGCTCCTCTTTCCCTCAACCTTTTCTTCTATGATATAATGCATAAGATATTTCCTCCTAAAAATGTATCCAGTCCAGTTTGCTTTGTATTAAAGAATCCCATCCGAAATGTTTCTCTTCTCACCCACTCTTCTTAGGACTTCATTTGTCACACTGTCTATCTGATCTCAAATTAGCAATGATGAGATAAAACAGAAATACTAAAATACTATTTAGTTGTTTATAAAATTTAAAAATAAATTAATATGATAATTTTTACATTTTCTTCTTTAAAACATTCTAAAAGATTAAAGAATTTAAATGTATTTTACAGAAAGTGTAAATATAGTGTTTTTTTTTTCTAAAAGTGATTGAAATTTGGGGTGACATATTTTCGGCCAAAAAGGATAAATATCTTAATTTTTAGAAGAAACAACAATCGGATTCACTTAATATAATTACCACTTTTTGGAAGTAAGCTAACTCTCTTTCAAAGTAGGTAATAAATTGGTGTATTCCTAGAATCAACCCAAGACCCTCATCATTTTTGGCTCATGTTTTGCAACGAATCTAGTGTTTCAAAATATAATGTTGAAATAAATTATCAACTTATTAGCTTAATAAATACAGGTATAGTAATTGGAAGTGAATTAAATTCACTTTAATTCAAATTCATATATTAATTTTACCTACAAATCTCAAATTTAAATCTTATAAAACATGCAAACATAATGTTTACTTTCTCTTAGTGGTATTTTTTTCTGTTATTCTCATATCTTTCATATTAAATCTAAGTAGGTAGATATACTAAATGGAAATAGTAACTAAATTATAACATTTTACATCAATGGGTATTCCTATTTCAAATATAATCAGCTATGTGGTAAATTAAAGGTTGGGACTCAGGTTAAATTTGTCCTAATATTAAGCAGCATAATAGCTCTAAAACAAATTGAACCTAAAATATTTTTTGTTTCTAGTATCCAGAGTTTTCTTCTGAATATGAAGAACCCATGTCTAATAACTATACTTGTTTCCGCTACAGTTGTCCTCATACCTGGAGGAGCACTTTGTTCACCGCCAGGCAGATACCATCCGTGACCTTGCTGGTCATATCAATGACCTTAAGAGTCTTATTGAAGACCCATCATCTGCCAGTCTTGCAGTATTCTTGTTCGACGAGTACCTTCAGAAGATATAAGAAGCAACTCTCTTGCTTATCTTTCTGGTAGCAGTGTTCCGATTCTAATCCTGCCTCCTAGTATAAAAATGACCCGATTATATTCCTATTGTAGGGCTTGAATTTTAATTTTTGTGTGTGTAAATTTTAAGTTTCACTAAATAAATTTATTCAATACTTTTATTGTGCAATTGTTTATGTATCTACATTTCACAACATTGAGCGGCTAGAGTCTTTTTGGAACTAGTATGTAGCTGAAAAAAAAATAAAAACTTTTAAAAATAAAAGCAAATGGGTCTATTGTGAATATTTTTAAACTAAATTATTGTTGTACATTTCTTATGTAAAGAATTATTGTTTTGTTTTCTAGCACACTTAACCCGAAAGGGTAGTAAGACGCGGTGCTAATAATAAAGCACACTTATATCACCTACACAAGTTTGAGCTGTGTTTAACTTTTGAAATTGAAAATATATTTTAATTTTATTTATTTAAACTCCTATCAAATAAATACATTTTGACCTGTTGCTCTAGGAAAAAATTATCATTGGTATACAAAAGAAAATTATAAAAGCTTGCTTACAATACTGTAATAAAAAGTTTAGTATAATTTAAATTCAATTTTTCAAGATGGATGCATTTTAAATTTCCAAGCTTTAATTTTTTAATCTGTTGCACTAACTAGAGATTAATTTACCACCTTAACCGACTATGGGCACACAAATTCATCTTTAAAATAAAAATGGTATATATTTAACTTTTATAGAAATAATAATAAATGGTTTATAAAACGATCATGAGTCAAGTTTCCCCCATCACTTCTTCTCCATGAGCCAGTCCTATTTTCTCTGCACTTCCTTCAGTCCCCTGTTCCTTGGTCTTCATCTTGGCCTCCTTCCTCCCACGTCAATAGACACCATCTTTGGTATCCTTTCCTCCATTCTCTGCATGTGACCGCACCACTGTAGTTGTGATTTCTCTATCCTGTCTTGCACTGGCACCTCCTTAACTATGCCTCTCATTTTTCATCATATCCATTCTTGTTATTCCTATAGTACTTTTCAAAAATTGTATTTCACATGCTTTAATTCTGCTTTTATCAAGTTCTTCATTACCCACGTTTCCCCTGCTTATATCAAGTTCTTCATTACCCACGTTTCCCCTGCTTATAGATAAGTAGGTGCTAAGTTTTTTATTTATCCTTTGTTTAACTTAAAAACTTTTTAAAAAAGTCTAATAAAATGTCATGGTTCCACTACAGTGCAGATTGAGATAGGACTGCTAACTTTCAGTGAAAACTTGCGTGTACACTCGATTTACTCTAAAAAAAAAAACAGCTATACATTGATGGATAATGCTATGGTCCTATCTTGTAAGCTAAAACATAATAGAACCAAACAGGTAGGCTTTCCACCTTTCAGGGTAAACAAAGTGTACTTTATAATACACAAACAATAACTTTGCCTCAACAAGTATGGGTGTTGGGTGATAAAGGGAGTTAACTACTTTGATATAAAGGATGTAATTGTGATCTACAAACAGGAAAAGTGGACTTTGATCCGTGGAAGAGTTGGAGTACATGAGGTATACCTTGATTTTGGTGGGAAGAACAGTAGAGAAAATCCAAAAATATTTCTTTGCAGCATTTCTTTATACTATTTGTGTTATTTTATAGGTATTGATTATATCTATCTAAAGTGACAGCTACAGATAACATGACTTAATGTATGAATATATTAAAATTGTTTTGGTAACTTTAGTAACAAACTTCTACTGTTCTTCCTACCAAAATCATACTAAAGTATAGGCGTGCAAAAAGTATGCCAAAGAAAATGTTGGAACTAAGTGGGGAAAAAGACCTCGGGGAGGCTAAGAAAAATATGGAAGGAGCAAATAACAGGTAGTATTCAAGTGAGAAGAATGGAAGAAATTAAAGAAAGAAACGTGATGGAAGTATTTTACTAAACCAACCTAGCCAGAGACTCGAAACGATGGTATGGATTCTGATCTAGTGGCACAAGTTTGTTTGCCTTTCAGAAATAACTTGAAGAGATGTAATAGGATAGTGTTTTTACAGTTGGGTCAAATCCAATATTTTATGAATCCGTATCTCCAATTTGTCTTCAAATACCGAATCCAAATATTGGAAAAAATTATAAACACAAAGGGAAATATAAATATAATAAAAATATAGAAATAGTTATGAAATGTTAACATTATGTCTTATAACATACATTAATTTAAGTGTCAAATTACTGGTCAGAGTCTGGTCATTAAGTTCATCCTATAATTATAATTGGTTTTGAACCACCAATAAGTAGTATTCGAACACTCAAACAAAAATAACTCAAAAAATTGAGAGGAAAAATCTTTTTTAATTATTTGAGTATTGAATGCTCAAATAAGCTTGATTATACTTGACACAAAGTACCAGGCCAAGATATGTACCTACCCTTAGAAACTAGCCAATTTTAAGAATTAAAAAAAACCCCACTTGATATTTTAAAAGTTCAATGACCAATTTGGAGCTACATTCTTCTTTATTCCTTATAATGAATCCATTGTGATATCTTGTAAAGTGCTCTTATTAGGGTTCTAAGTAAAAGGCAAAAACAAAAAAATCATACAAATGATAAACAAACTCACACAATTAACTGGTTATGTAGAACATGTAGAAAACACGAGAAAAGATTTCATGCTGATTTAAATTTAAGGCTCCTTAGAATTGATGGGCTTGGCAAAATTCGTAAGAACAGCCGCCCATAAATTCGACGAGGATGGTGTCAATAGTCTTAGGGATTCAAGGATCCCATCCCTAGTTGTTTTAGATTCTATATGTACCAAAGGCATGTGTTTTGTAGTTATAGTCATTCTGCTAAATCGTTTTTTAAGTCATTGTTTACTATGTTACAATAGATTATGAGTAATGAGATTAAATTTTGAACAAGAATAAATCTCACGGAGTCGGTTAAAAAATTATTCTGCCTTTTCAGATAATGGAGACAGTTATACACTTTCTTGCATATTGCAGTGATTTGATCTATCCAATTAAATTCTTCATTGCGAGGGCTATTATTACTGGAGGATAATTTCAGGTCTAGACTACTTCTCAACATAGTTGCCCCCTGAATTGAGACACTTGTCATATTGGGGTACAAGCTTTTGTATCCCTCCATCTTCCGTATGGGATCAGCTTTGACATTCTTACAGCATTACAAAAAAATTGGGATTTATTTTATTTACCATATAGTTGTGATTGCTTAAACATGGGTTAAATTTGTGAATACCGAAATAAAAGAGCCGCCAAAATAGTGGGTGCACATACATTCACCAAACGAGCAAAAAAAAAAAAAAAACTGATGAAACTATTTTCTGGGATAGAAAAGGAGTGCTTCTGAAATACTTTATGGAACCATAAATCACAATAATCACAGAGAGGTACTATGAAACACTAATAAAATTGCTCAGGGTAATTCAGAACAAAAAGCTAGGAATGTTGGTGTCAAACTTTGTGCTTGTTCATGACAACGCTTGGCCACACAGCTGCATGCAAACAATCGCTGCTGAACCACTTTGGTTGGGAGGTGTTAAAGCACCTTCAGTAAATCCCAGACCTGGCACCGAGCAAATATCACCTCTTCACCCACATAAAAACTTGGTTGGGACTGCAAAGCTTCAATAACAATAAGGTGTTGAAGGATGGTGTCCAACCATACCTGATCTTCCAGGCGGCGACCTTTGACATAGGGATACAAAAGTAAATACACCAATGTGATAAATGTCTCAATTCAGAGGTGACTATATTGAGAAGTAATTTTTACTTTTACATATTTTTCATATATAGTAAAATATTTTGTTCCATTGCTTGATTACTTAACAGCCCATCAGAGGTTGAAATCTGAATAATTCTCATAATAATAAAGTTCCTGGTAGTCTTCAGTCAATTTAGAAGACATAACAATAATTCTGGAAGATAAACTAGCTAATATGTTGAAGTGGGTTGGTAGAGTTATCATGAATTTAAAAAACATAACTGGCAGTGGGAACTATCAGAATGAGATCAACAAAACACTTTAATAAAAACATTACTGAACAGTGATGTAAAGAAGATAAAAACAATTTTAAAAATCTAATCTTACCCATTGTACACTTAACTTTTTGATTTGTGATAACAATACTGAGATCTTCGTAAACTATTAATGTAATTTTAAAATAAGTGTTTTTATATATATATGAAAACACTTATAAATAAGTGTTTATATATATATGAAAACACTTATAAGTTCAAGTGATGGTTTGTGCCGCATACATTGTTTAATCACAGATGAAATTTAAATTTTTACCTGAACTAGATACAAACCCATTCCAATCTCAGACCTCTTCTCTTGAAATGAATTTCCGAGACAAACTGTCAGAATTCAATTCCTTCTTGAATTCAAAATGCAATTCACCAATGATAGTTAAGACTCACACCACAAATTTAATCTATTTTTCTACTTTAAAGTCAAGATAATTGAAACAATTTTTTTTTATATATATATTAATAAATCAGACTAGGTTTCCATGTTTTATGGATAGTTCTGAAACTAATAGCACATTAAAATATCATTAAAACTTAATTTATATAATTGGTATTGTGTTCATTCACAACATTATTAGATACTAAAATAAATTAATAATTTGATGATTTGTTAAACCTGTCTTTATTTGATCAAAAGAAAGAAGAATTCATTCTTTAGTGAACTGGTTAGAAGAAGCGCTTGCCATGAAACTACTAATAATGTTTAGTTTTACTTGGACATCGTCCATCTGTTTAGATTTGTGCTTCACTGATATTGCGGATTTGTGTAACAATGAATCAGGTCTCAAGATAAGTTGAGTTATTTGTGTGTATGTTTAAGAAGCACATCATTGGCCATAGGATAGTGTACGGTAACGGTTTTTAGCCAGGAGTTGATCAAAGTTGAACACTAACCTTGAGACGGGAAGTTAAGAGCTTTCAAATTAACTTTATTTTTAATGTTTTTAAATATTAACACCAAATTTACTAAAAGCTTGATTTAAGGGGTAGTAAACAATGTCACTATTTCACTAAAATAAATGGTTCAAAAAAATATGTTTAAAAATGGTGGTTTTATTTATTTATATATCAACCCACCGCGGTGGCATAGTTAGCTAATGTGCTGGTTTCGTGTTGAGCTAGACTGCTGAGGACAGGGAGATCAAGGTTTGAATTTCAGTCGGGTGAACAGGGGGTGGTTTTTCCACTCTCCCTTCACATAAATGTGGGTTCCTTTCCTCTAAATTTGACCTTCCCAATTTCTAACCCATCATCTTAACTAGTACTTAAGCGTTTAACCCGAACGGGTAGTAAGATGCGGTGCTGTGATTTTATTTTATTTATTTGTAAAGTTACTTATGATTAAAATGAAATTAATAATAAATTCTTATTGACAAAGTTTCTCAAAGTTTGATATGCTAAACAAAATCTTTTTGGTGCTCCACAATTTTTTTAATGATATAATGGGTTCCACTCATAGGCGTCGACTTATGTAAGGTATTGTGGGCACCAGGCCCAATGGTTTCAATTTTATGCCAAAAATATTACATTTTCAATGGCATAAGGGAGAAATACACTTAATTTATATTTTAAAGTTCTTTATGAATGTTTTAAAATCCAAGCTAACATAATAATGTCACCTAACATTCTGCAGTAACATACATTTTATTACACAAACATATTCATAATAAATAGAAAAAGATTTTTATTATATAATTTGAACTCTTTTCTTATGAACATGTTTAAGAGAGTAAAACTTGTCACTACAGGGATCTTAGGAAATGATTATGCAGGATCTTATAAAGTTGCATTTTAAAAATGTAATATACAACAAAAGTCGCAGTAAAAAACCTAAAATTCTGATCAAAGTGTATCATCCCCCTCAAGGGTTAACGGAAAATCCATTAATATGGTTTACACATTAACATACTTTTTTTTTGTAATTCATAAAACTACTATAATTTTGAGTTAATATACTTTATTACAATAAAGATGTTTGGTAGTGAGTAAACTATATTAGTGATTATTTCCTAAAATATTAAAACTGAACTTTTAAAAAAAAATTAAAAGAAGGTAACGTCTTTAATGTGACTACTTAGGCTAATATGATGTTAAACAAAGACGGTTCGTGGCAGGGAGAGGTTTCTGGGAAAAAGGCTTTGAAGAAATTCTCAGAAACTAAGTATTCAATTATGTTTAAATCTTTACATTCACAAGTAATATAATGTTTAATTCATGTTTTGGAGTAAAATTGTGGTAAAATATAATCCTAGTATGTAGTAACCTAACCTGTGAGGAGCAACAAGAAGACCACCCTACAAACCCCTTCCTACAGTGAGCAGCCTATAGTGCTTCCAACCTGCCAAGCATCACATGGCTTTATTCATATCACCTGTAAGGGAGATATTTTTAGTAGGTAGGTTATCTTCGGTAAATGATGGCTTCATATTCGTAATAAATATAAATTAAGTATGCAAAGCAAAAAAAACAAACAATTTAACTATTAAAATTTTGGAAGGGCCCAGCCCCTCATGACAACTATGGAGGGGTAGGGGAGGCAAAACGTTGCTTATGGTTCCACTACCTTATACCATGTGACCAGCTTGGGTAGTTTGATTTATTAGTTTGATATTCTTCTTGGTGAATACAGATGCCTTTCCTCTATGAATGTGAGCCAAGGACTTCAACTGTATAGCTGAGAATGATTGATTGTGTAATATTATTGACAAAAATAACTATTTTGAAAATAATATATTAACACATCATTTTAGGGGGGAAGACAAACCTATATGGGTTATATCCACAGCAATGCCTCTTAGCAATAAATGTTCTGGTCTAAACCATATGAGAGAATTAAATTGCTACCTTTGGAATTCAAAATGAGCAGTATTTTAGTGACTTTTTAAATACTACCACAATATTCCTTCCCAAAATCAGCATTAAAAACTATATTGTATTAAGTGTGTGTGCTTCAAGAGAGTCAGTAATTCAATAATGTCTAGTAGCTTACTCAACATATAGTTTGTGGTCATGATGGCTTAATAGCATGAACTATAACTAAACTCAAGGAATGTTCTACCATAAATATGTAATTTCGCTTTGATTCTTTCTAAATTATGTTCAACACAAGAGCTAGTAACAATTTAATCTAAGGAAGTAGGGATGAGAGGAGTAGCAAAGAAGAAATCAATCCATTTTATTTTGAAGAAAGAAGGGAAAACTACTATATAAAATCACCCGCCATCCACTCCAAGCATACACAGCAAAGATTAGAACTCTTACCCTATCAATAGCAACCAATCACGATGCGAGTCTTAATGCTACCAATGTGGATTGTTTCTTAGTATACACACCACATCATGCTACCCCTACCCCTCTTTTACCTTCTATCCCTTCATATAATATTCACTATTAGGCTATGTATCTCATTCTAGGCTGTCACATTCGGAGATCCAATGTCAAGTGTATGTTCTAGGAACTCCCACAGACTTACCCAACTGCCGAGCTGACCCTGACACTGTTCACGGCATCACATCCAAAATAGAGTTGCTTGTGAGCTCTCATATCTTTAAAAGCTTCGAGTATTTGTTCATGGTGAGTTTAAAACTGAATTCCTTTTATTTTTTTACAATTATTTGTAATCAAACTTTAGAAATTTCCGCTAGGGTTCAACAAAAAAAGGTGAATAAAAACTAAGAACTGTGTGATGAAAACTTTTTATTTATAAACCTATTATAATTATTTCTTGTGGGAAGTATATCTCCTTGTGGTTTGAAAATGTATGTTGTTTAATTAGATGTTTTTCCCAAAATATATCCTAAGATTGTTTTGACTTAAAATTTAATTTTCCATTACTCAAGAAAATGGTATAGCCTATATTTATGAACTTTCTCAAATAAATTTCATGGTTTGGGTGCCACAAAACAAAATAAATTTAATTCAAAGTGCTTGTAACGTTGTCACTTCAATATTAAGGATTTGAAAGTGAAATGAAGATTTGAACTTGTAAAATAGTGGATTCGACCAAACTC
>CABEEJ010002672.1:32881-56320 GCA_901482245.1 Timema douglasi
CCTAATTTATGAATGACAAAATAAATATATTTTTAGCTATCAACTTAGGCTTGAATTATGTTCATTTTAATAACAAAAATTGCATACAAAGCTAGGCCTTTAAATGTAGTTTATAAGGAACGTTTTTGGTTAGCCATATGAAAGCATGATCTAACATTTTAGAAATTTCCTAGACATACTTTCATATACTAAACCATCTGTTCTGTAGTTGTCACTGTTGACAGCTGTAGGATAAATGTAGAGAACATTCGTTACCCCCCTCAATGATCTAATAATGTTCTTACCATGATGTCCAGACTACAGCTTACCAATGTAATATTCCCTTTAGGTTGATTTTATTTTATTTTACAGTCCTTCACATACAGTTCCAGCACAGAAGAACGCCCTGGGTTGCAAAAGTTGTTCAAGAAACAATCAGACTCTTTGTGGAACAATGCTGTACATTTGATTCAATTTATCTCACAGAGGGGGGGCATATTGAACTTCAGTGAGCCTACATCTAATAAAGAGGTGAGTAGAGGTGTGTGAAACATTTTAAAAAAACTTTTATTTCAATCAAAAAGAGCAATTTCAGCTTTATTTATTATAAAATTTCACCAGAAAATAATAGACATTTAAAATAAATGTTTATTTATAATGTTTGTCCTTCTTTATTTAATATTATTTACTCCAAAATTAATGTCAAAATCTCAAAATAGATCTAATTATTGTATTATATATGGTAATAATCCAGTTTATTAGGTTTGAATCAAATTTGTCAAATATATTTGCAATAAAATGTTTAGTAAATTATATTTACTGTTTAGAATTAAATTTGAACTAGATAAACACAAACAATTATTTTTTCAACATAAACCAATAACAAATATATTCTAACATCTGTTTGGCTTTAGGAATATTTCTTATATGCGATTCAATTTTGCTTTGAAACAAAAAACTGGAATTTGTACCTCTCCTCTCTCACCCTCCCCAACAAGTAACAAAAGACGAGGACTTTAAAACTGTTGTTGTTTTTGAGTCAAAAAGAAAGATAGGATCTTTAATGCTCTTCATTTGTTGTAGGACGATCTCAGCAGATTGAACTTTGGTGAACTGGAAGACCTGGCACATGCACTTGATATGGAGAAAACATTGGAAAGACAGGCTATTTACATCCACAGAGAACTCGCAAAGTGTCAACGAGGGAGCTTTAACTCAGAGGTGCTTTGGTCTGTAAAATGGATGCACCCCATGTTTTAAACATGTTTTACATGTCAAACTACAATTTCGTCACTCGCATGACACACATTGTATTGGATTCAATTGAAGGATGCTATTCATGTTGTTGTTTCTAGTTAAATTAATGGCCGTTCTTACGACACACACCAATAAGTTTATAGAGTTATAAGTATAATATGTATATTATTGGTAGCAATTATTCACTGATGATATTAGGTTTCCATAGTATGATGCTTGATTGCTTAGAATTAATTAATTAAGTAACCCTTACTTACAGTTATAGTTGACATGGCATTAAAATATTCATATTTGTTTTATAATTAGAAACAAAGCCTGAAAATATCAACCTTTTTTTCTCTCTTTCAATAATTGTACAGCAACCCTCTACAATTCCCCTACAAGCAAGCCATTCTGCAGTGCAAGTTTACTCCATGTAAAGGGATTAGGAGAGGGGGAATGAAAACAACCCATCATGCTTCCCTTCTATGCACAAGAGTACGGTATTTCTTCCCCACAATTTGTGTATTCAGTACTTAAAAACACACACACTTGTGGCTATGCAGACTAAACATCAGTCTCATCTAGCCTGGTTTGCTAGTGACCGGGAAGTCGGCTTCTTCCATGCAAATTTAGGTAAATTTCCTTTAAATTCTACCCTACTCATCTTTACCTCGTTAGTGTGATATAATAGGGCTATCCGAAATAAGTATTAAGATGTGATGCAAGGAAAAAAGTATAATTTGCTCCATAAAATTGGCAATAGTAAGCAGTAAACAAAACAAATTCAGCTGAACAGCAAAATTTGTTTACTACAACCAACAAACAACAAAGAAAAAAAGATTTGTTGATAGAGAAATATTCACTTGCAGTTTAAGAATTTGTAAGAAAAACTTTTAAAGCTTATTGTACAGGTGGTGTACAACCCTGGCTGACCATACTTTAACATAACTTGAAAATAATTATTGTTGTATGCATGCATTGAAGGTTTTAGAAAGATACAGCCATTATAGAAAAATATGTAAATAGCATGGAACACAAGTGTATTGTAAATGTTGGTTTAGATTTGATAAAAATGTGAAGCCAAATAAGAGTTTCATTGTTAGGAGGTACCTAATACCACTGAGGAAAGAATTAACTGCAATGACATATCCTTTCTACTTTCTCTAAGGATCAAGCAGACAGTTAAAGAATATCATATCCCTTATCTATGGAATGAATATAATAGTTGTACTACTATACTTTTATCTATGATACTATGACAATCAGTGATTGTTTACAAAAGTTTTTCATTTTAGATGGAGCACATGATATTATTTATTGGGATTATATGTGGCGTTATTGAAGGGATATGTATTCCAACAATAATTGTGGTATACGGCAAAATGACCCAAATTTTTATTACACAATATATTAATATGGCATACTTGAACTTCAGAGAAACACAGATAGACCTTTTAGGTTTCCATTGGTTGCAAGATACTTCTAGAATAAATACTTCAGTGGTCCATATAGTCCAAGATGTAAGATATTTAGCAATAGAAATGATAATACTAGCAATTATACAGCTATTCTGTGGATCTGTATTTGTGATAGCAATCAATACATCATCTGAAACAATATCAAAGAAAAATCGTCTAAGATATTTGAAATCATTAGTATACCATGAATTAGAATGGTTCGATAAACAAGACCCAAAAGAAATAGTTCAAAACACAATAACATTGATGCAAAACTTCCATAGCAGTTCTCTAATAAGGTTGGGTATCCTAATACATCTTTTATCTGTGATTGGCTCATCCATTGCAATAGCACTATTTTATGGTTGGGAATTAGCACTAGTTTGCCTCATAGCATTGCCAGTTGTTATTCTCGTGAAGTTTGCCTTTACAATGATCGGCAAATGTTTGGGCTTATTCAACACCAATATATATTTTAAGTCAGAAGATTTGGTTGAGGATATACTCAAGAATTGGAAGAGCGTTGTTGCCTACCAAGGGGAACTATTAGAAAAGAAGTTGTATGAGAAAAGTTTGTTACATGGGCACAAAGCGTGGCTCAAAATTGGAACATTTTATGGTATCCTAAATGGGTTGTTGTGGCTCATTATGTATTCCAGTTATGCTCTCGCACTTTTCTATGGAAGATTAATAATCATAGAGAGGAAGGACTACAGTTATACTCCAGAAGTATTGGTTGTTGTGTTTTTTTGTGTACAAGTAGTGATTGCTACGTCTCTCCATATCCCTCTGTTTGTAAAGAGTCTCTATAAGGCATTTAGAGCTGGCAAGGAAATGCAAAGTCTGACTATCTCACCAGGACTTGCCAAACAAAAAGATCTGAACTTAGATATGATAGAATTTAGAGATGTCACTTTTAGCTATCCGTCAAACCCACACATGAAAGTGTTAAATAACATTTCTTTGACAATCAGCCGTGGGGAAATGGTTGTCTTGGTGGGTTGCCCAAAGTCAGGTAG
This sequence comes from Timema douglasi, assembly GCA_901482245.1. Taxonomy (NCBI): domain Eukaryota; kingdom Metazoa; phylum Arthropoda; class Insecta; order Phasmatodea; family Timematidae; genus Timema; species Timema douglasi. The sequence goes on from CABEEJ010002672.1 coordinate 36,576, forward strand.
GTCTACATTTCTGAAACTCATTCATCGCCTTTATGATGTGCAGTCAGGGACGATTTACCTCAATAAAACAAATATTCGTCATGTGAACGCTTTACAACTTCGAGACAAGATTGGATTTGTGCAACAAAACACCTTTTTGTTTGGCCCGACAATATCTGATGCTATCTGTTGTGGACGTATAGATGTTATGCCCCTTGATGTAATGCAAGCTGCTGTATCTGTGGATGCACACAATTTAATTGTGGCCATGCCAAAACAGTATCAAACGCCGCTGAGCCATTTCCTCTCCCAAGAGAAGCTTAAACAAAGGTTGGCTGTAGCTCGCGCGCTTGTCTTCAAACCTCAGCTGGTAATGTTGGACAATGCAACCTCTAGTTTGACAGACGAGGAAGAAATCAAACTCCATCAATCCATCATCAGGTCTGAACCTCATAGAATCCTAATCATAGTTTCCCCACGAATTTCAACAATGAAGATGGCTACCAATATATTGTACTTAGTGAAGGGAGTGGTGATTGAAAAGGGGACATACGAAGAGTTAATGGGGAAAAAAGGGAGATTTTTCAACATGATTGAACATTTAACTACAGTTTATGGTCATGATAAAAATACTGATATTATCGATGATTTTCAACCTTCGATACATCTTCAACCACATAATAACCACCAGAAATCTTCAACCCAAAAGAAGTGGGCTGACCAAAATAAAGACGAATCACATTTTAGTAATGGGACAGTTTATCTTAGCAGATTACCAACATGGGGGCATCAGCTAGATGATCCCACATTAAACTATTTTGAGAGGCCCACAAAGATATTGCCATGGACAAAAGTGCTTAGAATGAACTCCAAGGAATGGCCCTATCTGCTAACCGGATGTATAGCGGCTACGATTAATGGGGTTAGTTTGATAGCATATGGGATACTGTTCGGCGAGTGCATCATTGTATCAGTACTTTGGGAATACCGAGAAGTCTACAATAGGTTCACATTATTCATAAACATCTTCTTAATTGCGGGTGTAATATCAGGCATTGGAGTTATGGTGCAAGGTTATGCAGTCTCAGTAGCTAGCAGTAAGTTAGTCCAAAGGCTGAGAACAAAAGCTTTCAGCGCCATATTGAGGCAAAACTTTGAATGGTTCAGCGCTCCAGAGAACAACCTAGAGTCACTCCTGGAACTGCTTAGGACAGACACTGTAAACGTGCACATGGCAGCAGGCCCAAGACTGGTTTCCGCTACCCAAACCACATGCATTGTATTGGGATGTGTGTTCCTTGCAATTTCTTACAATTACATTCTTGGGCTTGTTGTTATCGTTTTTATGCCATCCATACTTTTAGGATCAATCATTCTTAGACGACTTTTAGGAGAAGACAAGATCAGTGAAGGGATTGAGCTTAACATGATAAAAATTTTGCTTGGTGAAGTTCTCAATGACATTGAAGTAGTCATTGGGTTGAATGTTCAAGAAATGGTCTTGGATCAGCATGTAAGCACTTTTGAACAATGCTACAAGAAGCAAAGAACATCTGTGAAAGTTAGGGGTTTTTTATACGGCCTACTACGGTCATTACCTACTTTAGGCTGTGTTGTGTGTATGCTGGTTGGTACATACTTGTTGGAAAATAAAATGGTTCCATTAGAGAGTATCTTTCAAATTTCCGAGTCAATGTTTGTTGGGTCTGTAATAGCTGGACAGGTCATTTTCCTTATCCCTTCTGTAACTAAAGCTCGGATTTCAGCCACAAAAATCTTCAATTTGATTGGACAAAAATCTCAAGTATCTCTTTATGATCACAAAGATGGCAAGTTGATGCAATCTTGGGATGCACGCAGAGGGACATTTTCAAGTAGGAGTAAAAATTGGGGTTTGGACATTTGGAATAAGAACACAACTATTGAGTTCAAAGAAGTTAATTTTAAAAGTGAAAACCCCAGAATACCATCACTAAATAATTTCCAACTTAAGATAAAAAAGGGTCACACTGCAGGATTAGTCGATTTATCAGGTTCAGGGAATAGCTTGCCAATACTCCTTCTTCTGCGAATGTGCAACCCAAAATCTGGCTCTGTGGTTATAGGTGAAAGAGAAATTAATTTAATCAACTTGGAAACTTTGCTTAGACACATAGGGTGGGCGGACGGCAACCCTACATTTTTTCGACGATCTATTTTTGAAAATATAGCATATGGAGACAATACGCGTGATATAAGAATCAACGAAATTGTCACTGTGGCAGAAAAAGCTAATATTCATAACTACATAATTACATTACCAGATGGTTACAACACAATCATTGATGAAACTATAAAAATGACTTATGGGCAAAGAATTCGACTTTCTCTAGCTCGAGCGCTCGTTCGAGATCCTGAAATTCTTCTCTTAGATAATTTGCAAGTTTTGGAAGATGAGGATGGTGAAGTTTTGGCCGAAGCAGCAATTAGGAATGCTTCCTTAGGTAGAACATGCCTATTTGTAAGCCAATACTTGAAGTCTGCTTTAAGGAACTCTGATGTTATTTATTTAATGCATAATGGGACTATAAAAGAAAAAGGAACCCACCATAGTTTAATAGGAAATAAAAAAGTATATTATGAGCTTTATCACAAACAAAACATTCAGCGGCAATGAAGGGCGGATATTATAAAGTCTTTGTTATGCTATTTAATGGTTTTTATACGTGTAAATTAAGTTTTATTGTCTTCTGTTTCTCATTTATTTGGTTTCATTCAACAGATACACATATAGGCCTAACGAAAATAATATTTCTGCCTGGATATGAGTTTTTTGCCTAGGTCAGCCTAGGTCAGCTATGCAAATGTTTTAAATAAGACAATGTTGAACACCCATCATCGGCAATCTGATCTGTTTTGAGAATAATACCTTAGACAAGTGGTTACCAAACCTTGGGTTACGACTCAAATGATGGTTGCAAGGATGTTCCCGAGGGTCACGGGAAGGTATCAAGAGAAACAAAATTTAAAATTATTTTGACAATGCAATTACAAAATCATTGTGGAACTTTGGTACTATGAAGGATTACTGGAATACTAATATCAAAATGGTGCAAAAAGAGCCTTCATATTGACTTGACACATGTTCGAGTCGGTCATATCTTATAATTACTCCAAAGCGCCCAAAGTGGAACCTTTACCAAGACTACAATATGGGTTATAACTTACAAACGTTTTCCACTACCTGCTTCTCCATATCTCTATCTTTTTCACTTACACATTGTATCGCATCTTGCCTCCCTTCACAAAACAGAGGAGACAAGAAATAAACATGCAGGATTAAAATGTCTCTTTCATCAGTGCAAGAGTATTGCAAAACTCTTCTCCAGAAATATGGGAACCAAGAGGCCCACGTCCTTATTGTTCAGTACCTATGTTGACATATCTGAAGATTCGTGAGCGTACTACTTACTGAAATAAAGTTAATGTTGTGAATATCTTAACTGTTTTATGTTTTCTTGAGTTGCTAAACTAATTCAGGAGTTGCATATCTATTATGAATTTTATTGTGGCAGAGAATATTTTGCTTAGGCCCAGAAAACTTTAGATGTTAGTGAATGAGAGAGGGCTGTCTGCGGTATCTATGTTTCGTAATTAATTAACTAATGAGGGAGTGTCAAAGCATTATCAATTGAAACTATACCCCAATATTCTTACAAATGGACATATATGATGGCTGGAAAAGTTACCATATCTACTTCCACATATGCATAAGATAAGACATGTAATTTGTAGCCGTCACTTTTTATAAATCATATCCATACCAAATAAATAATACTAATATAGTAAAATGTTATCAATATTGATTACAATAAATATGTTTATATTTTAGAAAAGGTGCTCTAAATGTCAATCTGAAAGAAATTCAAGGTATAATAATTATTGTGCTGGAGTTTTGGGTCACCAGGACTGGAAAAGAAAATGTTTAGGGTTATGATCAAAAAACATAGCCTTAGACCATGTGATCACCAATATGGATAACTATTAGTAATTTAATAGTTTGTTATTTGCTAGGTTGAATACAAAACTATTTTCTTATGAATATTTTTAAACTCCAACTTATTTCAAAACCAATATTTAAGACTTGAAAAATGTCCAAAAGTGATACTTTCGGTCAAAAATTGACTGAACTGTCTGAATCAAATATGTTTATTATAATATGATGTTGCAATATTTAATAATTGACAGGTGGAATTAGGGGAAAATTAATGATACATAGCATCAATTCTAGTAGGCAAGTTTGCTATTCCAGAAAAGTTCATTGACTAGGTCTCCTAAACGACAGAAAATTAACCCAAACTTCAACAATGTGGCCCTCCTTGTGGGGTGGTTTTAAACTACCGCCTAATCTTGGATGTAGTGAAAAGTATGGTCATTGACTAATATGTATTTCTTTAATGACAATGTCTTCTGGTAGTATATTGAACTTTCATCTCTCAAAAGATATGGTGTTGCTAACCTTATACAAACTAGTAAATTCCTGCTATCATGTTGACAGAGTTAGTGGGTTTTAAAATCAATTGATTAGCTGACCAGCAGGGAATTGGATTTCACGAATCCTTTTCCAAGAACTTAAAGAGATAAGTATTGTAGTAAACACCATCCTGTAAGCTCCATAATATGTGACCAAAGTAAGACTGGTCAGCAACCAATAATATTCTTATGGCTAGATGTTTAGTTTATTAGTATTGTTACCAATTAACTATATTATAATGGTCTAATCTCTATGTTTTATGAATTGATGAAACTTGTCACCAGAAACTGCTATGTAGCTTTTTACATGGTAATGAGGAATTTTTTTTTATAGTGTCTTATTACCTATTTGAGCTATATGCATATTTACACTAACTGTGTGTGTAGGAATGAATAATTTAGAAATTTAGATGAAATGTACCCACATTTGCATTAAGGGAGAGCTTGAAACCACTTAAGAAAAACCACCTTCGGCACACCCAACCGAGATTCAAGCCCTTTTCATTTCACCGGCAGGCCAGTCTAATGTTAGTGTGACCAAGTAACCACCAACAAATTAAATTTGGAACAGCAAGATCCATAAAGTCAGTTACAAGTGCAATTTTAATTAGTCTGGCCAATGTAGAAACATCGCATAATGCTTTAATGGATAGTCTATGAATACTATAACCATAATGTGTGATATTATATTAGCTATTATAAACTCAAATAATAAAATTTAGCATCAATAAAGAAGGAGAATTTAACAATCAGCTCGAGTTCATTTATTAATAATAATTGTTTGTGGCAATCATAATATAATAAAGAATGTATAACACAACAAACTCATAAGAGATAATATTTAGTTTCACAGTAGTAAACAATCTTTTAAGTGTTAGTTGCTGTTTAGTTTTTAATAAAAAATTGTAAATTAATCAACGATACCATAAACCTGTAAAATATATATATATTTTTTTTTTACAGTTTAGAAAACATTTAATTGTTGGCAGCCACCATGCACCAGTGTTTAATGTGTGTAATCTGAACAGGTAATAAGAGACAGAGCTAAAAAAAAGGGGGGTAAAAACAAACATGTCCACTACATATGAAACAAAATAACTGTTAAAATCCATCTCAATCTATTTCACTCATTCCTGGTTGACTTATTTGTGTGTGCTTGTTAACTTAATATGTATAATGTAAATGTTTTAGATGGCTGCCTATTTAGAAGAGAATTTTATTCATAAGCACTCCGCCACAATACGTCTCCTTGGTGGGTTCATCTCTGACCTCAGCAAACTGCTCATAGACAACACCGCACCCTTTGGCCTTTACTTGTTTGATCATCACATAGAGCAAATAGTTACCTAAACACTTTCCCGTAACATTTAAATGTGAATTATAACACGAAGCAAACCAAATCCCAAATTAAGTGTATGAAGCCACATATCAGATTATAATAGCACTACAATGAATATTTTTATTTGTGATTGTGTATTATATTAATATCTGTGATTATATTTCCAATACAGCTGTGAATATATCCTTTTATACTTATTTATTTAGCCTACACATTGCAAACATAATGTAGTTACTGGGTAACAAGGTTTACACACGCCCCATTCCCCTCTGATTTCAACAGTGGGAATTATTTATAAAAGTAGCACTGATAGAATGAGTGAAACATGTTCATTAATAGCAATATACAGTGATCTCGGAAACTCGACCTAATGTGGACTGAGATTGTGTCGAGTTTTATGAATGAACTTGCATAAGATGCATGTTTACTAAACAAGGATGAATCACAGTAGAGTATCACATAATATAGGTACAGTTGTACTGTACAGTACTGTACATATAATATTGTATTGTGAATAACACGTTACTGAATTGGAAAACTAACACAAACACAGCACTTGTAAAAACACCACAGCATGACTGCCCCACTCAAGCTACACAAACAAACCGAGAAGTTATGCAGTTGAATGACCTTGGATTGTGATGACTGGTGCCAACAACTGTGTCCAAGTGTGCTTGTCGAGTTACACGGACTATTGAGTTTCCGAGACTATACTGTATTTGAAGTTCAGATTTGTATTAGGGTAAGTTAACTACTAAGTTCATTACAAATTTTCTTTCCTTTTTTAGGAAGTTTCATTGTGCATTCATATTCCCTCCTAATGAGCTCAGATAGAATGAAGCAAAGTATGAGATTGGGCGATAATGATTGATTTTTATTAGCATTACCTTTTTGTCCAGTGGCAACAATGTAAAATAATTATAAATAAACTTTTTGAAAACCAATATTTATTTCCAACTTGTATAGTCAATATTCAGATAAAAAGTATTACAGTAAAATATCTGTACAATTATTAATACACTAAAAATGCAGTAACTTCATATTACACCATATGTTCCTACTAATATATTTGTAATAATATATGTAACACATTCTCTAACATGGAAACCCTACATGTCTAATATAAATATTGTTAAAACTATATACTTGAAATAGCCAACATTATCACCAGTAATACAAAAAAATCCAATTGATGGTCTAAACTAGGATCAATCAAAATGACAGAATATTATTCTAAAATATATTGAATGTACATAATAGAAATAAAACACTTAAGTATTGGTTCATGACACAATTAGTGTAAGGCAGGATATTTAGGTTGGTATAAATATTTTGATTTTTCTGTTTGGGCTATGCCGAATCTGTGATCTAAAGCCTCTAGTATTGTGGTGTGGCTGTTCTACTTCTTGACAAAACAACATACACTTTACAACCTGTTTTAATACCTCCAATAGGAAATAGCCTATTCAATTCAGAAAAAGAAGAAGCTTTATATACTTTTGAAGTTAAAAGAAACCCCTTTTTTTCATAAGAAAATTACATAAACAAAGATTGGTACAGAAAAGAAAAAATAATCAACAGGGGGCAGTGAATTTATATTATTTATTAATGAAGAGAGGAGGGTTTGAGGAGGTGTTGGGAAAACAAGGATGGGGGGGAGAGAGAAACAAAGAGGGTAGACGGCTGCTGGAGTTATGTGCAAGAAATAAAATTAAAGTGGCAAACAGCTGGTATAAGAAAGAAAGAGAATGCCATAATTAACTAAATACAGTTGGGATGAAAACCAAAAACTGATGATATACTTCTTGCTCATGCATAAAGGAATAAAAAGGCAAACCGTAAACATCAAGGTAATACCAGGTGTGTCCTTAGAGTGTGACCACAGGTTGTTGGTGGCAGAAACAAAGGGATGGGAATGTAGGTGAAAGGTAGTAAAATAAGAAAGAAGAATAAGGGTGTGGAGGTTTAAAAAATGAAGATGAAAAAGAGCTGTACTTAAAAAAGGCAAGAAACTTAATGCCCAAGCATGAGATGAGATGCAAAGTGTAGATGTTGAATGGGAAAACTTTAAGAACAGTTTGGCGGGAGCTGGATAGGAGGTATGTGGGAAGACAAATGCTAAGAGGAAGTGGAAGTAGACAGCCTGGTGGAGGGATAGAGTGAAGTAAATAGTGGAGGAGAAGAATAAAGCATTCTAAGGCTTTTAGGAATATAAGGAGAAGAAGACAATAGCGAAAAGAGTGGTACGAGAAGCCAGAACGGAGTGGATGAAAAAATTAACAGGATGTGGAAGGTAGTAAGAAGGTGTTATATAGCCAGGTTATGAACAAGAGAATAAGGAGAAAAAAGACAATAAGTTAGAACGATTGATAAAGATGGAAGAACATTGAAGACAGGAGAGGAAGAAAAGGAACTATGGATTAGATATTTTGAAAAGATGTTCAACTTGTAAGAGGAAATGGATGAGAGAGAAGCAAGAAGAGGAAAGAAGTCCAACATGGAAACAGGTGGAAAACACATTAAAGAGGATGAAACAAGGAAAAGCTCTGGGTGTGGACGAACTGACTGGAAATGATAAAGAATTACAGGGGAAGTAGGAATACGATGGTTATAAAGAGTGCTGAAAGTGATTTGGAAGGAGAACAAGATACCGAAAGATTGGAAGAAGGGAGTTATAATACCTATTTTCAAACAAGGAGACAGGAAGAGGTTATAGGGGGATGACACTAATGTGCCAATGTACAAAAATATATTAGATGATACTGAAAAAGAGAATAAGAAATAAAATTAAAGAAAGGTGGAGATAGGAACAGCACGATATGGGCAAAGAAATCTACAATAGACTTGATGTTTGCCATACAACAGCTGAGTGAAAGAACCTATGAATTTGAGAAAGACTTGATAATGGTATTTATGGATGTGAAGAAAGCATATGATAGCGTGGATATAAATAAAGTTTGGAAAGCAATGTAGGAAGCTGAAGTGGAAAGAGGGATTGTAATTAAAGTGAAAAGCATGTATGAAGATAACAGAAGTTGTGTTAAGACGGAGAGTGTGAGGATGGAGTGGTTCCAAATTAAAAATTGAGTGAAGCAGGGAAGCGCCCTATCACCACTACTATTTGTAATGGTTATGGAAATGTTCATGAACAAGGTGGCAGGAAAACTCGATAAGAAAGGATTAAAGCTATGATGTTTGCTGATGCCTTGATGATATGGAGGGAGGAGGAAAAGATATAGGAAGTTACAGAAATGGAATGAGGAAGTGAAAGTGTGAAGTAATGATGATGATGATAAGAAAGAGGTTAAGTCCTAGTAAAAACTATAAGTCGGATGGAGTCGAGTTGAGAAAATTACAGAAGCTAAAGTATCTTGGGAGCGTGAATGAGGCGAAAGGTTAAAGTGGAGAGGATTTAATGTGAAGAAGACAGCAGGTAGATTTGTTATAGAGGTGTGTAAGTGATATGCTATGGAGAAGAGAAGTGCACTTTAAGTATTAGATAGTGTTGTGCAGGGTGTACTTTGTATCCATTGTCAAATATGCAGCAGAAACACGGGCAATGAATGTAATAGAGACTAGAAAAGTTGAGGCCGAAGGAATGAAGTTATTTGGGAAAGAATGGGGGTACAGAGTGTATATGAGATAGTAGAGGAAGTAATACTGAGATTGTATGGGCATGTAATGAAGATGGAAAAAGAGAGCATACCAAAGAAAATTATAGAAATTAAATTTGTAGGAAAAAAACTGCAAGAGAGGCCTAGAATAAGATTGGAGGTGCAAATAACAAAAAGTGTGCAAGAGGAGATGGGAGGCAGTTAAAGGAGGAAGAATGGTGGAAGGATAGAGGAAGATGGAGGCATTTTACTAAACTGATCCGGCCACAGGCTGGAAACAGGTGATGACTTTATTACTAATAGAAATCTTAGATAATGATTTTAACTATCTTAAATAGCTTTAAGAAATAAACTAATACACAAAACAATCTTCCAATATAGAGCTTTAACATTTGAATGAGGTAGGAAATCAAGTCCAATTAAAATTAAATAGAGCTATAGGCTAAATTATTGGAAAAATCAAGTATAGAAGCTCAGGTAACCTTTGTGGGGGTTACCTGGTCTTGAATATCAGTAAAACACATTACTCTAAGCTCCTATACCTCCTAAAAATAAATATTATTTCAACGACCAAAAGACCATTCAAATTGCTTAAAAATAGTCAATACAATAAAACTGTAAACACTCAACACAAAACTATTATCTATATTAAATACTTTTAATTAGATGTGTCACGATTCCTGTTTTTTTTTTAATATTTAGATTCTTAAATTTTAAGCACAATTTTTCTATTTTGATTCCTTAAGATTTACAATTTCAATCTTTTTATATACATCCAATCTCACAGTAAAAGGTGTTATTTATTTATAGACCATAGTGTGTAATGCATTTAAAAAAATGTTAATAGTAGGGGAAAAAAATTATCATGTTTGGTACATTTACAAATTACTGCTATAAAAGTGAAATAAAAAAAACATGAATGAAATAGAAAGAAAAATTACATTTTTAAATAATGCTGTTTTATTTAAATACCAGAACTTTCACTCTCTGGGATATGAAAGCTTTAAAAATTGATGGTATCAAGGGTTTGAGTTTTACACCTATAATGTTCATTTTATAAAGTAATTTCTCAATCAAATTAGGTTGCTAAAGTGCTTATTAAAATTAAGTTGATATTAAATAAAATATTTGGCCTTAAGAAGGAACTTTACTATTAGATTAATGTGCCAATTTTATTACCAATTGAGCTATTAAAGTTCTCTGATTATTTACTGATATTACTCTTCCTCTACCAAAAAGTTTTTTTTAAATGCAGTATTTTATCAAATGTACAAGCAAAATAATGTAGCAATGTTAACACCAAAATTGAAACAAATGTGCCTAAAATAGCATGTGATTAACCCTTAATGCTTGTGTGATAAGAAAACTGATAGATTTGTACTTTACAATTATTCAAAAACACAAACATCTATGGCCGAAGGTAAAAAAAAAGTCTACCACTCTTGAGCAATATATATATAAATATATGTGTGCACTCCCCCCTCCAATCCCCAAGATTATTATGCTCAAATACTTTATACTTCATAGTCAGTATGTATATCAAAACACTTTCAGTTTGCCTAATATATATATATCACCATCAACTTTATAACAAGTATTCAAACAGGGATTTTCTAAATACTTATGAGTGGTAATCAAACAATTAGGTTTAACCATAACACAAACTTGAACTTGACTTTAAATGCATTTAATATTCACATACTTATTATATCAACCATCTGAAGGTGCTTCACTTTGTTTCTATTATAAAAGAGAAAAGTTAAGTCTGTGCAAACTTTCAAATTTTTAATTTTAATATTGGAGAGATTAAGATTCAATTCAAAATGTTGAATCTAAATATATCCTTGATTCAGATTAGAGGGGTTTAGCTCTAAATTTGAATGTATAATAGCTTAAATTAATATGATCAGAGCCAAAACTAGTCAGATGCGTGGTTGAGTGAATAGAGAAATTAACCTGATTTACAGGTCTTAAAAGAATTATGTGGATGACAGTGATTTAAAAAAAGTAGCTAGGCCTATATTGTTTTAATTATTAATCAACCTTTACATTATGATTAAAACGGTGATGTAATCTTTATTTGATTTTTCACTTTTGAGTTTAGTTCGATTACATTTTCTTAAATAAACCTAAAATGTGTCTTACATTTTTATAAACATGTTTTGCAATATATTATTATTGAATTGAATTCGTAAACTTCAAATAGTAAACTATTAAAAAAATATTTGATTTGAAACATATTCATGGTAAGCCTTAGATAAATTATTAGATTCGAACTTTAACATATTTTTTAAATGAAGTATTCAATCCAATATTTTCTAAGCATGGGATTAGCATGAGGTTAAGAATTCAATTTGATAAAATAAATTTAGCATGAGATTCAATTTTGATTTGACTAAAAAAAAATCCCAGGTGAGATATTTGATTCAAGTTAGTTGGCCACTATTCAGTTTCTTTTGTATTTGCACAGGATTAGATAAATTAAAGTAAATAATTATGTTTAGCTTATAAAGTAAGCAGTTATAATTTCTTTACCAGGACTTATTTTATCTACATTCATAAATGACCTATATAAATTTGGTAACACTAAAATTTGCGTCACATAAATCAAAGGCACTTATAAAAACCAACATTAATTTTGAAATAGCACCAAAAGGCAGTTACCATTTCTCTTAATATTTTTGGGGTTAGATAGAATAATTTAGTCATTGGATCTTCCCGTTGTTAAGCAATAGGTTAGAATTAGTATCTCAGCTATGTGAATGAATCAAGTCAAGATTAACCCTTTCAAAGAAACTAATCACCTACACAGACCAGCTTCTGACGTCTAGTGTATATACAATGAAGTACACCTTATCTTTGTGCAAATATAATCTAATTATACTATATGAAACATAGTCACTAAACAGGATTGAATATGATCTTTCAGTACATTAACCATACACCACAAAATCAGATATACCCGTAATTCGTCCAGGAATAACAACTTTTCTCTGGAAAATGGTAGCGAAAATGCCCTATTGATATAAATCTTGTTGCTACTTCTAAACATTTCTAACATTAAAACACAAGCAAAGCCTTTTATTTTGTTTTTAATAAACAAAGATATTTAATGGAAGGCTGTGATTAGGGATGGGTCCTATAAAACCTTGACTCCTTAAGGATATTCGATATTTAAGGATTCAAATTTTAGATTTAATTATTTTTTTTAATTATCCTCAAATTATGAATCAGATTCTATAGAGTTATCACTTACTTTACTTACTTACATCTATTACTGTTTCCAGCCTGTGGCCTGGGTCAGTTTTTTATTCAATCATATATTTTTCCACTACCGGCTTGCTAGAACTGACGTAGCTTCCATATGCCTTATAATATATCTTAAGATTAGATCAGGCACAACATCCAGTCCCCAACCTTTAATTCACCACTGTTAAAGGGTAAACCCACGTTTCACAAGTGATTAGTGACATGCAGAATTCACATTTGCAATAACACGAATTTTTACACAAATGTTACTGTTTCTACACGAATTTAAGTTTTTTTCTAAATAAACACAATTTCTTTGTAGTTTGGCAAATACTATGTCATGAAATATAATTTTCAATGTGGTAGCACTGGCAATAGCGCTATGATAGGGCTGCCATTTATACGGATAGTATCTTTTTTTATAGCATTAAAAATAGCAATTTCTGCATTTACACAATACTATACTTAAATGTCGACTTCCGAGAGATCGATTCTTTGTTTTCGAGGTCCAAAAAAGAACATTAATATATTTGGACCTTGCTACAGGCGGTCATGTTTGGCAAAATTATATCTTCTTTAATTTTATTCCCTTCACCTTATATGATATTGGTTTAGTCTCATATAATGACATGTATTGGTGTTATTAAAAATGTTAATGTAAAAATGTAGCAAGGTTTATCCTAGTTTTTTTTAATGAATACTAATTTGACTTGTATTTACATAAATAATATCGCTTTCAGCATTTAATATAATCGCTTTTTGAGAAAAATAACACCCCCTTTTGCATGTCTTTGCCAATGATAGCTTGTTCAGCCATGCCAGGAATCAAACCTGGGACTCTTAGCTCAGTAGCCAGACACACTACTGATTGAGCTAAGGTGGTTTAGTCGAACATGATTATAGGGTAAAACTAACCATACCCGATAGTATTAGTTTACAGAGTGGCCATAAAACTTGTAAAATTCACCATCTTTTCCAGGTTTTCCAGACTGCATTAAAAAAATCTCAACTCAACCATTTCACAATGTTTCTTATCAAATGGTGATTTTCCTGTTTATTATATTTATCATGAATTTTCAAAAACAATTCTAATCGCTTCTAAACATCAACATTCTTATAAGTGCATTTTCCAGTATTCAATGATTTAGGTTATGTGTCCCATAGGATGTCAAAGAAAATTATGGAAATTAGGAATGTAAAAAAAGAAAGTGCGAGGAGCATATAATAGAAAGTGTGCAAATGATAGACAAAGAATTGAAAAAATTAAACGAACAAAAATGGTTCAAGGATAGAGGAAGATGAAGGTATTTTACTAAATTGATCTGGCCCAGGTTGCAAAAAGTTGATGATGGAGGAGAGGAGTTCCTATGTAAAATGAGAAACAGAATCTATCACTTTAGTTTAAATGTTCAGGCACAAAATTAGTCAAGCATTTAACTTTCCTGACTTTTACTTATTTTTGATTAAATTCCCTGGCATTTTTATGGCTTCCCAACCTCAAAGAATATGTTTACTTTTCCAGGTTTTCTTTGTCTGAAGCCACCATAGTTTACTATCTAAACAAATGTGAAATCATATTATAACTAAAAATTAGAGATCTATGAGAAGTCGAGTTCTGAATTTTTAGCTTCTAGCCAAGCTTTAGTTTAAATAAATACTAGTATTCTGGGGTTGTTCACATAAAAAGCATTGCTAATTCTGCACACCCAAACATACTTCCATGAATGCTTTTTAAAACCAACTTAAGGAATATATAATTGAATCATGACGAATTTTTCAGTTTCTCTCCTTTTATATAAAAACTAAGCCTATTTTGGCTTGTACTATTTATTTTTTAACTATTTAAAACAAGATATTAGATTTTAAAACATAAGTTCCATTCTTTGTAAAAAATACTAATTTGATTTTTTGTTTTGAATATTCGAGACATAATTTATTTTTAAACAATTTCATACATATTTGTTTTTATTTACATAATTATGTTTTAAAATTATATGTTTATTCAATCCAAGATCAACTCCAAACAAAATGAGCTAGCTGACTTCTAAAATGTTATCATATAATTATAATTTTTATTTTTATAGCAACTAAAAATAATGGGGAAAAAATCTTAATTTTATAGAAAAAAATTATAACAGTGTGTAAAGGATAACCTTTAAAGTGTAACATGTTTTAAAAGATTGGGGTCTAGGATTCATAGGTAAAATGACGATTTTGATTTTACCCATCTCTAGTCATGACTAAATTTACAATTTTTAGCTCTGTTGGTTATAAGTGCACTTATTGTAGTACATACCTTAACAGATATACAACACACTTATGGCTGATCTAACCACCTAGATCACAGAGTGAAACATTACATGTAAGAACAATGGTTACAAGAATAAAATAAATAATAACTATATATATTTTTGCTATCAATAACCAAAATTACGTCTACTCAAAAGGGTGTTTTCAGAATATTTTTAATTGTGTGGTGAGGAATAAAACTAACAGAAAAGATACACACAACCCCACACCAATAGAGGACGGATGTTTTACAAACAATAGGACCAACATTTAGGATATTTTTTTTTAGTATGAATGTAGTATACAGAATTAATCATATTTTTTTTTAGAGTTTATTACACTAAATTAATAGATCACCAATGTGAGAGTTTGCCCAACAACCTGAGTGGATGTGAGATGGTGGTGTGGTTGGAGGTTTAAGTTGGTAATCAATACTTTAACTTACAAATACTTTTTCATTTTATAAAAACAATAATAGAAATAAAGAATTTACAAGAGGGCACATTAATTTTTTTAAAGTTTCTTAGGTTTTCAATGTTGGAGCTGGTGGCAAATTATTTCATAATTTTGAGCAGCCAACAGATCAGAAGTAATTTATCAATTGAGGTCAAGACCAGAAAAAGTCTTAGTTAAGCTGTTGCCGCATTTACTGGCATATTGGAATAGGTCGGAAAATGTAATTATAATAGTTTTAGGGGTTTTTCATTGTGCTTTGTGTACTATATTGGAATGATAAGTTCCTTGTAGGTCGTTGATGGCTTAGTCCGTATAACTTTTAATCAAGAGGTAGATTAAATCATGTTAGTAACTTACTGGATGACAATAGATTAATAGCTAAATAATATCTTAATAGCTTAAATTAAACCTCTGTAAAGTTTTAAAATTTCCAATCTGAGTCTAGCTATTTAGAATTAGAATCCGAATTAAAATCAAATCAAAATTCTCCCAAGAAGGATGGATGAGACCTAAAAGGAAAAGCTTACTCTGACCGCTCACACTGTATTTTATTAATCAAATTGGTGTGTCACATGCACACACACTAGATTCTGTTGTTGCCACAACTTATGTTCTGCGACCTTACAGGACTGAAAGAGCGAAGAAAAGTCACAACATAGGTAAGAGATACAAGTTTTCCCAGAATATCAACACCTTACTCCTAGTCCTAAGCCGTTGCTTAAAAATGATCAGGCACAGCCAAATGTTCCAAAGTTTGAAACTTAATCAATTGTTTTATCAGGATCTAGGCCTAGTTTGCAAGAACTCCTGCATATCAATGATAGTCAACATGAAATTTGAAGCACACATATTTAACAAAATCATCAGTTTTCTGCAGTAGCAATGAAGATTTTCCCTCCTTGAAAGAAAAATTGATGCAAAAATCAATATTTTCTATTAATAACAAAAAAAGACATATTATTGAACAGCCAGCAGCAGTGAGAAAAGCCATAATTATTCATCTCAAGAATCAAATTAAACACCTAAGGAGACTTTGTGGACCACTTCAAGGTGATAGATCATGAAAAACACTAAAGAAAATGACTCTGGAACAAAACCTTACTGTTTTGCCACAGAGCCTGAAAACTGAGAGAACTGAAAAACACAGGGAATTTGTGTGTTTGGGAAAAATAGGATGACACAGGGAGTTTTACAAAGTTATACTGTAAAAATGTAGATTTAATTTAAAAGTGATAAATTGCACTTATGAGAATGTTCCACATTGAATATTTTAAAGTAAATATGTTTCGAATTAAACCTATATCATATATTGTTCAGTGAAAATGTTTAACAATTAAATCCAAATGTTTAGAAAGTAATCATTCTTAAACCCTCTCGGCCAACTCATTCCTTTAACTGGCCTTGATACAAAATTCTCCACTACCATAATATTATCCTCAACCTTCCTCGAATTATCTCTCCACCTTTATAGGGGAAAAAAATTACAAATTATAAGTATTATTTTATAATAATCTATTCAAATTTCTTAAAATATTTCCAATTATGATTGATCAAGGTAATTTTGGTCACAATATATTATTTAAATATATAAAAAGTACTTCATATAATTGCGAATTTAGAAGACTCAATAGACTAACTTTTAATTATGTCATTTTTTACCTACATCAATTGAAAATTTCCACGAGGTTGATATGTCAATCATGATTGACTAGTTGCCCCTGCTTTAGAGAAAAGTATAGGGCAGCATTTTTCAATCCGTGTGTCACAAAGGGTCAGCAGGTGTGTCATGGAGTTTGCGTGGATGTGGTTATTATTATTATTATTAGCACCACGTCTTACTACCTGTTCGGGTTATACGCACTTACGCTAATGTGTAATGGTAGGGTGATTGTGAAGTGAAATGGAGGACCTACAGTTTAACGTGGAATCCGAACCACGGTGGAGGCCTGGCATTCCCCACATTCACAAGAGGTCTTGTCAGAGGTGAAGGAAGGGTTTGGTAATCAGATAAATCTGTGC
Organism: Timema douglasi; assembly: GCA_901482245.1. Lineage (NCBI taxonomy): Eukaryota > Metazoa > Arthropoda > Insecta > Phasmatodea > Timematidae > Timema > Timema douglasi. Next base: position 54,033 of record CABEEJ010002672.1, read on the forward strand.
CGGGACTAAGGATCGAACCCCGGCCGCCAGCACAGAAGTCTGACACCTTACCCCTAGACCACCAGGTCACCTGATGTGGTTAATATTCCAGTACTTTTTTTTAGTTTTTTGTAAAATTCTCTTGTTTTCCCGGTGTGTAACAATCCACTAAAGCCTTGTTTATAGGCAATTTTTTCTAGTATTTGTCCTAAGCCTAACCTTGTAGTGCTACAAGAGACTCATTAGTTGTTCAATTTAGTTCTTGAGAAGAAGAATATTACTATAGCTGTTCTCACCAATTATCTAGTTTTATGTTGACTATCAATGATATGGAGGAGTTATTGCTAACTAGAGTCTGATTAAACAATCGGTTAAGTTGTTAAGTTTCAAGCCTTGGATCAATTGATTGTACCTGATCATTTTTAAGTAATGGACTAGGAGTGAGATGTTGATACTGTGGGACACCTTCAATCTCTTACCAATGTTGTGAGTTTTCTTTACTCTTTATATCCTATGAGGTCATAGAACGAGAATGTGTTAGTTGTAGCGACAACAAGATCTGGTGTGTGTGTGTGTGTGTGTGCATGTAACACACCAATTTGATGGAGAAGATACAGAGTGAAAGGTTCAAGACATTCAGCTCTGTTGTGGCAAAGTGGAGGTTGTTTTGTCCGTACAGCATCACTTGAAATGCCTCAATCCCAGAGCTCAGTTTTATATGCCATATGTCTTTAATGTAAGCTTTTCCTTTTGGGTCTCTGCAAAAGTGGCCTCTTCTTAGGGTCATCCCTATGACAGCTAAGAACGTACATGGGTGGCTCAAGCAAGTTGTACAAGTTTTAAGCCAAAGATACAAACAGACTACTTTATACCATACATGTGCAAGTCAACACAAGTTGAATTTTGTTCCTCGTGAAGTTTATGCTATAACCTGCTGGAAGGGCTAGAGATGAACTCCTTCATATCCACCTGTGAGCAAGAACTTGTGTCTGTTTAAGAAGAATGACTTCACTAGAAGTTTTGTCGAAGCGTGTATTATTAAAAGCTCGATTGTAATCAAGCTCTTGATGGCAGACAAATTATTCGGCACAATTATTTAAGATAATCCGTATGAAATAGTTTCAATGTTCAAAATCCTTTTCCGGCATGTTTTGCAATCCTGTTTCTACTAGCGTTTAAAGACCAGTATACTGGGTAAACTGGACTTCTGGTTTTTTATATGATAATTCTAAGAAACACGTCTAAAACTTGAATTAAAACTTTCTTTGACAAGATTTGTAAAATTTCAAAATATTTACTGAAAGTCCCTGACTTGCCCCTAAACACTGGTTGAAGTAACAAAAGCAGAGGTATTCTAAACATTTTGGCTCACACAGGGTATACAGTATTATTTGTACCACCACTTAAAGTTTGCCAAAAGACTGAACTTACACATAATCATTATTCATGAATCTGGATTAACTTAGGAATGAAAGTAGCTTTTGTCTTAACCAAAGTAGCATGAGCTATATATACATCAATTAATTAATAGGGGTAACATGTACCCCCTTCCTTTCAAGCTTGCGAATCTTCTCGTTCAAAAGCTCCAGATCAATTAGCCTCTGAGGGGTTTCCACCTCATGGCTAGTAATGCTTGAGACAGAGGCAAAGCATGACAAAGTGTTGCAGGACTGTTCATCAATATTGTCTTCCTCCAGACTCCTGGATAGTGCAGTTATCACCGTCACACTGTCAACATTCTCACAACCTGCACCGCTGGAAAGTGGCACAGATAAATTGTTGCTGTTACCGTCCTCCATGCAGTCGGAGAGCAGTGATGTCAATGTTACACCATCAAAGAGTGGTGTTGTCACCTTGGTGTTGCTGCCTTTGCTAAACCTCGCACTATCAGGGTGCTGTGATATCATTGCCAAGTTGTCCTTGACCAACTCAACACCATTGGATAGCGATGTTAAAGTCGCATTGTCACCCTTGGCATATTTTGTGGCCCTTGATAAGTCATTGTCATTGTCAATGTCACTGTCAATCAAGTCATCTGTGCTGCCAAATCGTTTTGATGATTTGTTCTCGTTATCACTCTTATCACACATTGAGTGATCAAAATGTGTTTTTAATGCATTTGCATTCTCCATAATTGCAAACTTGTCTTTTGAGACACTTGCATGCTTTAATTCCATGCCATTCTGTGGCTGTTTCACTTCTGCAGCAGAGAATGTATATGAGAGAGATGTCAGCTGCTCCAATATGTCTGAAACACAGCATTGTGTAATAACTAACACATGTAACTGTCAACAAAAAAAAAAAAAAAA
>CABEEJ010002672.1:56331-103850 GCA_901482245.1 Timema douglasi
AAAAAAAAAGAACCAAGGATATTTATAGTGACAGTGAGGAAACAACATGCCTGAATATGAATACATACTTGTGACATCCAGATGCAATGAGTCGTTGACAATGGAATTCTGGTCCCAGTCAGGGTACATGGGATTGAGACTGAACCTGTTGCTGTGCCGGGAAAATAGCCTTTGTTGCCTGCTGACCGTGTTTAGCATGAACCAGTTTACAGGCCGGATTGAACCATGGTCTGGTGTACGATACAGAACGCTGCGCTGCTCTGCATTGATGCGTAAAGCCCGTTGTCGAAATGGTGTCAAACGGTCAAGATCTTCTTTTCTCACCATCATAGAGGAGTCCCCTTCTCCTACAAGGCTTCTCTGCAGGACGTAGCTCTTTGCTGGGGAGAAAATGTGTAATTTTTTTTTTTCCAACTCTCTTAAAGAAAACATAACTTATTTGATATATGGGTGATAATACAGAAAAGCGATACCTATAAAAATTGAAATAGCCACATGAGATTAACCTGACATTATTATTGCTTGATTAGTGGGTTTTTTCCCTTACCATATCTCCACATATTTTGGTAGGGATAAAAACGTAGAATTTAGGAAAAATGCATAAGTGAAGAAAGAGTGAGAAACTATTAATAAAAATCCACGCTTAATACATCCGGCAGGGATTCCAACCCAGACCTCTGTCATTGGTAAATCAGACTATATGAGCCTAACATTTAGTCTGCGTGCCAGACGATGTGGATATTATGTTAGTATTTTCCTCTCCAGCACTAGTGTAAAAAATATGTTTAAGAAAAACTTCTTTTCACTTTTTGAGGTAGTAATTTGTAATATATATTTGGAAGAAGGAACATAAAAAGTGGCTAGCTTTAGTTAGATGAAGTATCAATTAAGTACTATCTTATCATTAGGGACATGCAAAATTAGTATTTGTGATAGCTCAAATGTTTATATGAATTCTGTTTTCATACAAATTTTACTTTATTTCTATTTAAACACAATTTCTTTGTAATTTGGGAAATACCACATCATGCAATATAATTTTCAACACGGTAACACTGGCGAAAGCGCTATGCCAGGGCTGCTTTTTATAAGGATAGTATCAGTTTTTAATTATTTTATATGTATAAAATGGATCACAGGAAAAATGAGTGTTTTCATGATATTTAAGTGTGCTTTTTTTGAGGTCAGCATTGAAAATCACCATCAGGCGATTATGTTTGGCAAGATTATAGCTTCTTAATTTATATTTCATTCTCCTTATTTGATAGTCGTTTAGTCTTCTATGAGAACATGTTTCGGTGTTGTTATTCTTTGGTCTAAACTTAAATTGATAATAGATTATTTTGATATCGCTACTTGTAAGACTTTAAGATAATGATATTTCTAAGTGTGAAATGTTTCAGGTATTTATATTTGATTTCTCCCTGAATATGTTAACAAATAGTTAAATACACTTTATGAACTAAAAATGTAGACAGTTTTATCCTTTTTTTTAAAATGAATACTAATTAAACTCGTATTTATCTAAATAATATCACTTTCAGCTTATAATATCATTGCTTTGTGAGAAAAATAACACCGCTTTATCCCTAAAAATAACCTCACCTTTTGCATGTCTCTACTTATCATAAACTAAGAATACTTGCTCCTAGTGCCTGCAACTTGGATACCAGTATGTAACATCTTGTTATACATTTGGGTGACAATATTATGCAACTAATGTCTATCAACACCAACCTGGTCGGTAAAGTGATCAATTTTGGGTCACCCAAATGAATAGGATAGCTTGAGGTATGGCTATACCTTTGTTAATATATTCTTACTTTTTAAAGACTTAGCTTCAGAGCCCTGATCTACAGGCAAATCTCGCACACTGGCAGGGAAATCGCAGCTTGGACCTAAAAAGAAGATATTAAAAATTATTATTAAATATTAATTTTAAAACTATTCGCATTCAAACTTTAATTAATAGATTTTAAAATCTCTAACTATTCACAAATTTTTGAATGCCTACAAACAAATATTTGTTCATTTAAAATTCAAATTCACCACACATTTTTATGTTATACAACTATTATTTGAAGTGATATGTACTACAGTTTTTTAAAGGGTAACTTTAAGAGAAAAAGTCTCATTATATTCAGGCAAATACAGTATGAAGTACAAAAATAAACAAGTTAGTAATAATAATAATAATAATAATACAGTAAAATAATGTTTTTTTAAAGCTCCACATAGTGGTTACACCCTACTTTTTCCCCCAATAATTAGGCATAAGAAATTGACAATTATGCGGTTTAATACGGTAATAGAAATACAGTGAAATCTCCTTAAAAGATAACTCTGAATGGCAGATTCTTCTTCCGAACCGACGGTTTAAATTTCCCCAGCAAAATAATATTGGCTCATTCAATGAAACAACTTGCCAATAATAGATGCAGACACTGCCAGAAATGCATATTTATGCATATAAATCTTTTAACAGTGGACAAAAATTGAAAACACTAGTCCATTTACTATTATTTTACTATAAGAATATCAGGAATGCCATTGTTTCGCGCCAAGTGTGAGCAGTCCTACCTTTACTCTTTAGAGAAAGTTTATAAATATCCTATTTACTAGTGACTAAAGTACTTTAAAGTTGTACTTCCCCCCTTTCCAAGCCTTCAGCGGGGGTTGTTCCATCTGTGCTCTTGCAAACATATAGGCCTACATTACAGAATTCCTTCTGTTCATATTTCATTTTTTTGTGCATAATGCAATCTGAACATATTTAGTATGATTTTGATAGGAAGAATAATGGAAATTATGAAAGTTACTAAAACAATTTTTGTTCAGTCTTTGAACTGTATGTATTTATTATTGTAAAGTAGTGTTTGTATAATAATTTGTTTAACCTAGTTTCTTTTTATATAGTTAATTATTCATATTGGTTTGTATTTGTTGTTTATTCTTCGGACGGTTCCCGCCGTTTTTGAGAGTTGGAGGGAGAAGGAAGGTTGTTTGTCTTTGGAGAGTGTGTAGCGCTGTTCAGTGCGGTAGTCAGTTCACATATGGTCAGAAACCCTGATTTGTGGTAAATAAAAAGAGTTGGATTTCGGTATAAAAAGTCGATAAATAAAAGGGTAAAACCATGATTTTCGGTAAATAAAATCGGTAAATAAAAGGGTAAGACCCTGATTTTCGGTATAAAAAGTCTTAAGAGGTTTTTTAAGGTAATGGTAATAAATTAACTCAAATAGCTTAAAAAATACACTGCATTATTTTATAAGACAAAAATGTCCATACCTTTTATCAACATTCACGTCAGTCACCAAAGTACAAAGACAACATTGTTTCCAAATTTTCAATTTTCAAGTTAGTGCGCTAATCTGACATAATGTTGGATAATGCCGAAAATGCACGTTCACTGTCAACATTAGACACTGGAATCCATATTGCTTTTATGCTGTTGAGGCAAACTCTTCATGGTCTTCTTTCAGTCCACACAATATGTCCAAAATGTCAACTTTTTTACTATTGCTTTGCAAAGCTCTCACTTGTGTCTGCAGCGCACAGTAGCTTCTTTGAAAATTAATTTCAGAGCAGGATTTTAAAAATTGTATTTTCCGAGCTGATTGGAAGAGATCAGAATTAACTTGTTTTGTCCCAATCGAGCGAATGTCAAAAAAAGTACCAATGTTTTCAAAAAACGTTTTGGATGGGTGTGACTGATGGAGTGAATTCAGCTTTATAAGGCACTGCCGTCCTAAAGATTGAAATTGACTTTTGACATTTGCTTGTTTTAGAGTTGGAAGAATTTTCAATTTTTCCTCTGTTTTTTCTCCGTAGTTCATGTCAGAAATCAGTTTAAAATTACTTTGTAGCTCTGTCACTTTACCATACAACTTATGACTGAAGGCATAGGTAGAACCTTCGAGTATAGTAATTAATTCCACCAATTCAGAACTGTGCTCAATTAAAAATGTTGCTTGGCTTGGCATTCAATAAACATTAAGGTCACTTTATTATTTGACATATCCTAGAAGTACTTAAGTGCTGCTGTCACCTCCTCCAATGTGGAAAAATATTCCATTATATCCACCAAATATTCACAGAGGTACATCACTGAACAAAACCAAGAGTTCCATCGCGTTAAAACTGGGTTTGGAAATAATTTAGCAGACTTTTCACCTTTACTGTATTTTTCATTCAGAAATGCTAGATAATTATGTTTTCTCTTTCAAGTGTTCAGAAATGCGACCTCTGCTTTAGCAACACATTCATTCAGCTCTGGCAGCTCTGCTGACCAATAATTTTGAACCTAATTAAGTTTGTGGTCCCAGCACTGTATATGCAGAAAATCATCGCTTAAGAGAACTTTCAAAGAAGTCACACATTTCGTCATGTAACACACACCATCTGTCACAACACAAACTACATTTTCATAAGGAATCTCATACTTGGTGATGGTGTCCACAAGTGCCCGTAAACATTCTGTTGCTGAAGCATCCTGCAAAACTTTAACTGCACCAACAAACAAGCTTTGCTTCGAATCAGCATGTAATGTTTTCAACAAAATAACAAAAACACACTGTCCTTTTCTATCAGTTGTCTCATCACAAAGAATTGCAACTTGCTGATTTTTTACATTGTCCTTGATATTATCCTCTTGACTTTGGTTAACTTCTGGGATCCAAACACTTCTTATAGTTTCTGCCTTAGGAAGGTCTTCTCCACCTAAAGCCGAATTGTAAGCATACTAATGTTTGATAGAACAAACTAATATTAGGCTATGTTGGTTGACAAAGTGTGTATACACTAATCTACTAGGCTATTGCACTAATTTTACTTAAAGATAAACATCTTGAAAATAACCCAAATCAAACATTTCTAGCTCATCTATTTTTGATAAATTAGTAAATAATCAAAAGTGTTAAAAAAACACTATTTTGTCATTAAGAAAAAAAATCAGAAAAGAATGGAAAATAATTGGCCCTTATTTACTTTTGATTTTTAAATAATAAAGGAAATTTTTTTTAAAAATCTTCAAAATGGTTACCTTTCACATATTTATCCATCCAATATTGCATAGAAGGATGATCTAGTTTTTCAATAGGAATATTGGCTTCCATAAATGTTTTCGTGGTATCCATAATGAATTCTTTGCGGTCTTCTTTTGAGTTTTTAGATTTTATTAGAGAATTTTCAAGGATTGCTTGTTTTGATGATTCAGAAACATTACTTTTTTTCCGTTTATGCAAGGCACTATTAGTATGTTTTAAACACGGGTCTTTTCTGAACCAGTCAACGCGTGTGTTGCACAATTTGCACATCATTATTTTTTTAACTTATCAAATATATAAAATCCTTCTTTTCCAAACTCACACTCTCTTTAAAAATACTTAAAGCTTTAGGCATGTTTGAATATTAAATAAATATAAGAGAGTTTAAAAACAAAATGATCTTACTAACGAGTAACGCAATGTTAATATCTAACGACCTGATGGAAGTGACGTCATCAGGAAGCCAAAGATATGAGTGTAGAGAGATCTCACTCTAGCTTGTACATGGCGTACTTGCCTTGGGTAACCAATATGGCCATTTTAGTAGTCAGTTTTAACACTTTTTAAAGCAAGTCTTTGGTTGAGTGAAATAAACTTTCTTTTGAAAGAAAATTATATTGGTTCAGTTCGTACTATTTTTATTTTTTTGTTCAAGTCTTAGAAAGTCTGCTAATGTCAGCAATATTTTGTTATTTATTCGCGTTTGGATTGAAAAAGTGACCATAATTTGCATTTAAATGGCCAAATCATCAATTTCGCGAATATATTTAATTTAGTTTTATTTTGCGTCAATATGTTCACTCAAAACTGCCACAATGATATTTAATTATGTTTTTATGGCAATTTTAATGTGCTCAGTAAAAGTTCGTAAAAACACAACTCGCGAAGCCTCGCAAAATATCGGTGTCTCTATGTATTGTTCAAGATGGAACTGTTGTCTGGACTAATGGTTTTGTTATTGTTGATGAGTTTATTAGTGGGTGTTATCTCTGTTATTCTTGAAGGGAGAAGAAGTGAACAAATTTTTCTGTTAGAGGTGGGGAGATTGAATATGGTGGCTAGAGAGGGCTTGATGGCAATCAAAAGAGGATTAATTGATTTTGGTCTGTTTATCTCAGGTTCTGGTAATGGCATGCTTTAGAGTCAAAGGATACAAAGCTTAAAAAGTTTTCAGTTATAAACATTGACTTTTTATGCTTGAATCTCTATTACTGTTTGTCAAATATATTTCACAAGTTGAAAATTACAGCAGATCAATCTCGAGTTTCAGTTAGAGAATGAGAAATATTTTCCCCGCCGGAATCCTGAAATTTGGGGTTCCCACACAACCCTGGTGGTAATCATTCAATAGTTATTATGAACCAGATTTTATATCTGATGTATCAGTATACACAGGGAGATGTTACTTGAAGGAATTTATAAGGTAACAAGGTATACAACCCAATACTACAACCCAAACAAGTATTAAGATATGGTGCAAAACAATTGAGAAAAATTTCAAATTAAATATTAAACTATCACTTTAATTTGTCGACACTATTTAAATAAAGATTACTGAGTTTGGAGTCACACTCAATTTTATTTTTATATTCTCTTTGAGCTAATAGGGTGACCTAGCGGTCTAGGGGTAAGGTGACAGACGTCTGTGCTTGGGGTCCGGGGTTTAATCCTTGGTCCCGGCCCAGATTTGTCTGAGTGCCAAACCCTTCTTTCGCCTCTGACAAGAAGTGTATTAATCACAACTTGTGAATGTGTGGAATGCCAGGCCTCCACCGTGGTTCGGATCCCATGTTAGACTGTAGGTCCTCCATTTCATCTCACTATCACCATACCATTTACACATTAGCGTAAATTAACTAATAATAATAATAATTTAAGCTAATAACAAAATATTTTTTATTTTAATATTTTATGTTTTAATTTAGCTTGAGATATGCAATCCTTAGTTAATATTTATTATGATTAATAATCACATAGAAAGTAACCCTGTTTAATAATAAGTTTCCTGTTTAATACAACACAATTTTTGTTTGAATTCTTTTGTAAGAAAAGTTTTTAATTCCAGTGAGAATATATTTCATTCAAATTACTCAAAAATTGTCCAATAACATTTAAAATATATACGCCAATAAGTTGTAAAGGTTTTTTTTTAATATTCAAATTCGAAGTTTCCACTATTTAATTAAAAAGTATTTGTAATAAAAGAGTCACCATTTGCACATCCTTATAAGATATAATCATGTGATTCAGTAATCAACCAAATGTTTGGAAATTGTTTTTCTTTTCTAAGCATGAACTATTTTGTATCCGTGATATTAGCAATTTGTATCCAAAATATGTCAACAGTATGAAATGGGTGAACTCCAATGACATATGCCAGCAATCAAAGGGAAACCATGCTGAAGGGACTCACCTACAGAGATCCAAACCCAGCCTTCCTTAGACAAAAGCAAAGTCCACTACCTCAAACCGATCTTTATACATTTTTCTTGTAAAAAATGACCCAGAGAAGCATTATACACGAGTGAGTCACGTTACCATCAGTCCGATTAGGAGAGTTGGCAGCCTCGCTGGTGTTCATGAGCTGCACTAGTACATGCTGCAACCTCTTGATGGCGGTCAAGAGTAACTCAAACCGTCGCAGCAGATCAATGCGGGCATTGAGGTTATCATTGTGTGCTCTTTCACACAAGACTACCTTCACCACGGACATGCACTCGGTCCTTGCTGGAACATACCATAATACCATAATGATCAAACAGAACCGAAACTGTTGAACTAATTTGATATGGTCATTGAGGTAGTTATGTATAATGTGTGATAAACAATCAGCATTGAGGAACAGTCATTCAAAATAATGCAGAATAAACAGGGTGAAATAATTTCACAATGTCCATATTGCATTATTTTTAATAACCATTACTCAATTAATGTTGGCAAGTTGAAATAATCCAAACATAAATCAATTGTTAATCTCTTTATTGATAAAGAAACATCAAAAACTTGTCAGCTCACTCACCCAACTTAAGTTTGCGCATTGTGGCCGGCAGCTTAAGCTGAACAGATAAAGGTTTCATCTCATGGACAGTGACATTCAATAACTGCTCCAGCTTGGCTGCCTTCTTGATCGACGCATTGCTGTGTTCCTTCAGAAAGATCTTGTCACTATATGAAATGTTTTTCTTAATGTGTTGTACATGGTCAGTGATTATCTCCAAATTCAACCCAACTCAACAAATATGTTTTATTTAATGTTTGTTAACAAGATATGGGTGTGCAAATATCCAAAAATATGAATGTTCAAATATTAAATGTTGCATTATTCGTATTCACACTTCAAATATTAAGCGTAAAAATTTTGAGTTATTCACACATTTACCAATACTTACACTAATCTAAATTTATTCAATTTGGCCATACATTTTTATATATTAATTATATTGGGCCCTTAAATCCTTCAACTCCCAAGGATATTTGAAATTCAAGAAAATTTTGGATTTGAGACTTAAATCTGTAAAGATTTTTTTAAAGTGAAATTTGTTTTGAAGCTCACTGCTTGTTGGTGGTTCAGAACAAATTATAATTATAGGATGAACTTAACACCCAGACCCCACACTAGCAATTTAAAACTTATATGAATGTAAATGTTATAATGAATGGGGTATAAGTTTTAGTTACTATTTCTGTTTTATATTATTCTATTATATCAATATTTCCTCTTATGTTCATAGATTTTTCCCAGATTCAGATTCTAAGGTAAAATGGAGATTGAGATTCATAAAATAGCAAATTCGACCTAAATCTAATAATAAACAATTATTATTTGAAGTAACGAATATTTATTTGTTATTTTAAATATTCACATTACTTTATTAATTATTTGTTCACAAAAACAAAACAAAAATCCTTTGCTAAGAAATTATTCCAATATTTCATCTAGCCAGCCGTCGTGTTTATTTTGTGTTAGCCCAATATACTTGATACTCTAAGATTGTGCATTGCAAGTTATATCACTGTCTACGTTCACTAATGGCAATATATGTGCTATGTGCAGTCTAGCAGTAATATGTCTACTTAAAACTTTTTTGGTGCTATTAGTCTACACTAATATTATAAAGAGGAAAGATTTGATTTTTTGTTTTTTTTATTTGTAATGAATAAACTCAAAAACTACTGAACCGATTTTAAAAATTCTTTCCCCATTATAAAGCTACATTATCAGCGAGTAACATAGGCTATATTTTATTTTGAAAATTAAATTTATTACTCATAAAAATGTTGATAGTTTTACACAAGGTATAAAAAATTGCCTAAAAATATTCTTTCTCCGTGTGCGCTGCAAAAACTATTGGCATGACATAAAAAAATACTATACATATTGAACATTCTCACTAATGTGAACAAAAAAGTCCAAGAGACAATATATGTAATTATTATAGTTATATTACAAAAAACGTTTTTTTGTTGAAATTAGTCAACTAAAACACGGATGTGAACAAAAAGTGATTATATCCGTATCATGATATGAATCCTTAGCCAAATCAATTATATAATAAAAACCTTGATCTCTCCGTCATTGGCAGTCCAGTCTACTGCAAGAGCGTTGTGTTAGACCACGCAACCACTGAAGAGGGTGTGATGGGTAGCTAGTTTTTTATATGTTTGTATAGAGTTCAAAGTTAATACCTTATGTTTTAACTGTTAATTATTTTCATTTTGATTAAAATCATCTGTATGGAAATTTTACTAATTAACTAATTCCAACCCTTTAAAAAGTTATAATAAATTATTATTTTCAATCAGGTTTTAATTATTAGCATTTACAGAAAGTATATTATAAAAGAACAGACAAATTTAAAATTTAAAAAAACATGCTAATTTGCTTAAGTTATTTATTATTATTATTATTATTATTATTAGCACCGCGTCTTACTACCCGTTCGGGTTATACACACTTACGCTAATGTGTAATGGTAGGGTGATTGTGAGATGAAATGGAGGACCTACAGTTTAACGTGGAATCCGAACCACGGTGGAGGCCTGGCATTCCCCACATTCACAAGATGTCTTGTCAGAGGTGAAGGAAGGGTTTGGTAATCAGATAAATCTGTGCCGGGACCGAGGATTGAACCCCGGCCGCCAGCACAGAAGTCTGACACCTTACCCCTAGATCGCCAAGTCACCTACCTTAGGTTATTTAATTAATAATTAATTTTAAAAAACATGCTAATTTGCTTAGGTTATTTAATTAATAATTAATTTAAAAAACATGCTAATTTGCTTAGGTTATTTAATTAATAATTAATTAAATAACCTAAGCAAATTAGCATGTTTTTTTATTTTTTTTTATTTTAAATTTCTGTCTGTTCTGAGGGATAGCCAGCACACTTACCTAGGTGATAATGGCGTAGAAATTGTTTAGATATAACAGCTAGGTAAGTGTGCTGGCTATCCCTCCTAATTTAAACCATGATTTAGCCTAGTGCTCTATACCACATAGCCTCAATTTATTAATGTGTTTGAAATCTTACTTTGTTTTATTTGTTTCTTTTTAAACTAACAGCCATCAGCTAAAATTTTTAATTTGTATTAATTTATGTAATTTTTGTTAATTTTAACTATTTCAATAATTTTATGTGAACTGAATTATCCTTTTAAAGTTTAGTTTGAAATTTGTAAGCTTTAATTAGTATTAATTATATGATTATTAACAATGAATAAACAATTTTTTTTACTAATAATTTTGCTGTCTCACAATTTTTTTCAATGAATGTTTTGAATTTTAGTGAGAATATCTCTCACCTTGACTATATTCATAATTTTCTGACCAAATTTAAAATAATACCACCAGTAATTAATAATAATATGTACCAAGATTTTAGTAACTATTTAATTCAAAGTTTTCACTATTCGATTCAAAGTAAAAAAATTACTTTTTACACACCCCTACAAGATAAACTATACATATTAAGAGTGTAGAACCATTGAGCACGCTTACCGAGCAAAATGCTGCCGGATCCACAATGCTGTCAACCAAGTTATGGAGTGCGCTCACCTCACTCTGCCAGTGAGCGCATAGCAATTTGAGGTGAGCCTTGAGTGAGCTAGCATCAGGCTTGAGGTAGAATGCCTTAAGTGTTGGGACAAGCTCAAGTTCCAAAGATTCCAGGCTGGCTTGGCAGCTGCGAACGGCCAGTACCACTGACAGACAAGGGACAGAGTGAGACAAATACTATCGGGTCTGTGTATCCATAGAATGAAATAACTAACATTGTGTATCTACCTTAATGACATGAAAATAGACTGCCCCCAAATAAATGCTGCAAACTAAAAATATGATACCAGTGATTGGAAAAAAAAATTATTTATGTGTGAAATGAGTCCACATTGAAAGTTCCAAATGTTTTCTTGATAAGTATAATATTTACCTGTCTTTAAGCCTATGGAAGCTTAGAATTTGATTTCAAGAATCAAATCTAAGTAGTGGAAATATTCTAATTTGATTCAAAATTTCAAATGAATTCTTATTAATTATTTATTACCATATTGACCAGACAATAACAGCTTTTATAAAACCTTTGTATACCCTATAATTAGGGACATGCAAAATTCACATTTGTGATAGAGCAAATTTTTACACAAATTCTACTGTTTTTATATGAATAACAGGAATTCAAGGTTTTTTCCTAAATAAACACAATTTCTTTGTAATTTGAGCAAATACCACAACATGCAATATAAGTGTCAACATAATAACACAGGCAATAGTGCTATGCCAGGGCTTCCCTTTATTAGGGGTGTGAAAATATTCAAAATTTTGAAAAATTCTGAATAATTAACGGCAGAATATTTGATTCGAAACTCCAATAGTAAGCTAAATATCAAGGTCCAAGAGTTGTCACAAATTTTTTTAAAGTCTTGTCTAGCTAGACCAATATGTTTATGGGACAGACACAAGAGGGTAGCCAGATAATCTAGTAACTCAAATTTAAAAAAAACCTTGTCCTTTCTTTAATGTGGGGGAAGGGGAATACCATGTTATGATGTTAGAAGAAAGTAAAAGGTCATGGCCACCCTAAGGGTTAGAAGAAAAATACAAAGTTAAACTTACGCTGGGCCTTTCCTGAACAAGCCATAGCAAAAAGGGCAATCTGCATGATGCGGTCCATCTGCAGATCAAAAGATCTTATCATAGGCTCCAGATCCATCCCATCTCTTTGATCGACAGGGATCAGAGGGCTGGAGCACTCCTGCATTAATTGCTTCAACGGGGCATATGGGTCACTGAATACCTGCATCAATAGACATAGTTGGCAAACTTGGAAAATGTGTAATTTGGGGGTGTGTGAAACTTCAAAATATTTATCTTGGCCTCAAAAAATTATTGACAGCTAAAGTACTTGTTTATGTAAAATTATCGCTATTCTTATGTTCAATGCTTCCAATATTGTGCTCCCAGGTCATTTACAAACAAGTCTGAGTGGCATATTTCATCAATGAATGAGAAGGTAGCTTTGGTATAATCCACTCTTTTTAATTCTTATGTGATCCTAGTACACGAAAGAATTTATGAGTTAATATGACCCCAATTAATATTCTCATACATTTTTGGCAGCTTTTATTCCAATGAGAACTTATGGCAGCCAAAGGTCACTGTGACTGAATTAGTTTTTCTCCCCTTAATTTTAGGATGTAGGGACACTTAAACATAGCCATGATAATTATTATTTCGTACACATAATAAAATTTCAAGTCAATATGCAATGAATTTGTTTTAAAACATTTATAAGTATGTACGTGCGCACACATGCACACACACATAAATACCTAATCATGCTGTTCCCCTAAAAGATAGGCAAGAAACTGTGCATATAGTTTAAAAACAACTATGTACTTAATTCATTCTTGCTAAATTTCTCTATATTTCCCTACCCTTGTATATGTTAACGGCAATATGTGTAAGCCAGGCATTCTATAAAATGCCTAGGCTTTATATAAGAATTGATAACATATTCCAGGACTTTAAAAAGACAAAGAACTTGAAAATAAGTATGAAATACAAGAGAAAAACTTGTTTATTTCATACTTTGCCAAAAACACTCTGGCATTTTATAAAACTATCGATATATACATATAAATTACCATTTATATTTGCCTTATGTACAATTCTTAGGTTGTAACTTAAAACGAGGCATCACTTCTGTTATCTAAATATGTAGTGTTAATGAGAGGTTGAGGATCAAATCCATTCAAGATGGGTTTTTTTCTAAATTATTACCTAATCTTCTTTCAAGCATATTTGAATGTTTTTTCTATAAGGTATACCTTTTTCATCACTACACTTTTTGTGTAGTATTGGGATATCCAGGAGAGGTAGTAAGATGCATTGTAAGGTAAAATCTATGATATAGTGATACTGAATATAAAGAGAAGCTGATATGCTAGGCCTATATAAGCATAGTTTCTAAAACATTAAGTTAAGATTGGTACTGAAAGAATAATAAGAAGATAATTAAATGGACAAAGAGATGGGAGGAGGAAGTAGCAGACCTAATCTAGGAGGTAGAAGAGGCCTTAAAAAGGATGAAGAAGCAAAAGGCACAGAGAGTGGACGGAATCACGGTGGAAATGATCATGGTAGCAGGAGAAATGGATCTACAGTGGTGGTATAGAGTAGTAAGGGCAGTGTGGAGGGAGAAGAAAGTGCTAGAGGATTAGACTAAAGGTGTTATATTAGGGATAGTGTGGATAGAAAGAAAGTATGGAAAGCAATGGAGGAGGCTGGAGTAGAAAGAGGAGTGGCTAGGAGAGTAAGAAATATGTATGATAATAATGTGAGTTGTGTAAAGACTGAGAGAGGGTGGACAGAGTGGTTCCAATTCAAAAATTGAGCCAAGCAGGTAAGTGTCCTCTCACCATTACTTTTTGTATTGGTGATAGAAATGATTATGAATAAAGTGGCGGGGAAACTGGGTGAGGAGAAAATTAAAGCAATGATGTTTGTAGATGACTTGATGGGTGGAGGGATAAGGAAGAGGAAGTACAGAAACAGCAACAGGAATGGAATGAGAAAGAGAATGAAATGTAGTATGGAAAAAAGTGTAGTGATGATGATAAGGCAGAGAGGACAAGGCAGAGAGAACAAGGCCAATAAAGGTGATAAAAATTGAATAAATAGATATGAAAAAAGCAAGGAGCATTAAGTATTTTGGTAGCGAGATTGAGGCAAAATGGGGCAGTGGAGACAATATAGTGAGACAAGGGTTGCAGGGAGAGGTTTTCTATAGGTATGTAAGAGACCTACTATGGAAAGGGAAGTGCCCTGAAGTATAAGGAAGTGTAAAGAACCTATATAATTAAATTAATAATAATGGTCATCTATGTTATAATAAATATATTATTAGGCATTAATCCTTTATTTTTTTAAATCATTAATATAATTATATAATCTTAACTTAAATTAATTAAATTCTTACTATATTACAAAAAGAAATTAAAGCCTACTTCATAACCATAGTTACGTATGCAGCAGAAACTTGGACTTCAGATAAAAGAAAAACAAGGAAAGTGGAGGCCATGCGAATGAAGTTTTTGAGGAGCATGCTACTACTAGCTGTCACCAGAAGAAATAGGATTAGGAATGAAGATGTAAGGTCAAGCGTTGGAGTACAGGAGGTGCCTGAGATAGTTAAGGAAGCAAAGATGAAATGTTATGGTCATGTAATGAGGATGGAAAGGAAAAGGATTCCAAGAAGATTAATGGCTATGAAGTATGTAGGGAAAAGACCCCAAGGGAGGCCAAGGAAGAGATGGGAGGAACAGATAGCAAGTGTGCAAGTGAGAGAAGTAGAGTGGAAGAGAGTGCAAGAGGACGAATGGTAGAACAGAGGGAAATTTAGGCATTTAACCTAGCTACAGGCTAGAAACATTTTGATCTTTATGTCTTTGTTTTTCCATCTTATGTCACTACCAAGTAACGTTATTTTCAAGTTTGGTGATTTGGTGTTATTATATGGAAAGTTATTTAATATAATAATAGGTTAATGAAAAATAAAAATGCCTAAAATTTTACATATTTTTGAAATAAAGATCAAATATTCAAAATATGGCTTTTACAGATTTGATACAGCTAAAAAAAAATTTGTAGGTTGTGAAACACACGCGTGAACTTGTTTAGAAATTGGTGGGGGTAGGGGGCGGAATTTAAAAAAATGGTAATAATGAACCTTTTGTATAGTGCCATTAAAACACACTTCTGTCTTTGATTTAAGAGTTAATTCAACTTACCCTTGCCCCTTCATTACCAACAGCAGCAATAAGACCAGCTAATTCAAATGGCACTAATAGAGCAGGACAGTACCAACCTCCAACACAAGTCGTAGAACAGAAGTGTTCACCTCACGTTCGAGCGCCTCCAAGGAGTCCCCCAATGTGTGGGCTGATAGCTTTGTGTTGTTCATGTTCACCTCCTTTGCCTCACACTCAGCTTTCAGGGCATCATAGCATTTCAACACCTTAAACCATCCACCATCTTTTATTAGTGTATAGTTAAATAGCTAACTCACCTGGGTCATATTGAAATCTGAACCACTCTAGTTTTGGAATACAGGTAGGTCTCTAATGAACTTATTAAGCACGTAACTTAACCACAACCTCCTTTCACTTAGTATAATGAGGGTTAAACTCAAGATTGAAAACTCAAACTGTTGACCACAAAAGAACCAATCACTAGAGAGATCACAGTTCAGTGAGATATGTTTCCACAAACTTTTACTTAGCAGATTAAGATAGCTATCAAAAGGTTTTAAAGCTGATTGTAGCATATTTGATTTTATAATACTTATACAAAATAATAAAAATGAACCAAGATTTTTCACAAAATCAATTGTTTTAACCTTTAAACACAAATTATGGTCAATTTTGTTGAGTTAAATGTGAATTAACAATAACACATCTAAACTATTTTTACTTAAGTAATTGTATTTTGCTTTTGGTTCTTGAAATTGTGTACAAAAAAACTACAAACTTTAATATTGCAACTTTCTTCTTAACTTACTAATAACCATAAGTTCCCGCAGTCCAAGAAACTTATTTAAACCATAGCCAAAGACTTTTGCAAACAAAGTGAGATAAGTTTTTAAACTGGCTATTTTACTGTAATTTGTGAGCAAAGGCATAAATTCACTTGATAAATCGAAAAAAAAATCCTTTTGTTTTAAAGATTTGAGTCTCTAATCAGAAATATTCTCTAATTGTTGAATTTTTATCATCAGCATCATCAATTGTTTTCAGGCTGTGACCAGGTCAGTTTGGTGAAATGCCACCATCTTCCTCTATCCTTCCATCATTCTTCCTCCTTTAATTGCTTCCATTCTTCTCCTCTCACTTGAATACTTTCTTATATATGCACCTCCCATTTCTTTCTTGGCCCCCCTTGCTGTCTTTTTCCTACATAATAATTTACAACATTTTCTTTGACATCCTCTATTTTTCCATCCTTATTACATGCCAATACAATCTCAGTCATGCTTCCTCTACTATTTCATGTACTCCCTGTACCGCCAATCTTTCCCGGATAACTTCATTCCTAATCTTGTTTCTCCTCGTGACAGCTAACATGCTCCTCACAAACTTTAGTCCCATGACCTACCCTCTCCTAGTCCCTTTTACATTCAATGTCCATGTTTCTACTGCATATGTGATAATGGGTGCAAAATATGCCCTGTATAACACTTTCTTACACTTAAAGAGCACTTCTCTGTACCCATAGCATGTCTCTTACACATGTTGGCTTTACTAGTCCTTACCCTCTTCCTTGTCATTACAATCTCTTCACACTTTGCCATGCTAAATTTCATTCCACTCCCTCACTTCCTCATTCCATGCTTGTAGTTGTTCCTGTACTTCCTCTTCCTTCTCCCACCATAACATCAAGTCATCAGAAAACATCATGCCTTTCATTATTTCCTTCCCAAGTTTTCCTGTCACTTTGTTCATGACCATGTCCATTACCATTACAAAGAACTAAGATTTTTATTTGGACCACTCCATCCTTCCACTCTCCATCTTAACACAACTCCTGTTACCCTCATAAATGCTTTTCACTCTCATTACAACTCCTCGTTCCACTTTTGACTCCTCCATCGCTTTCAAAACTATTTCTATTCACGCTCTCATATGCCTTCTCCACATCCATAAATACTAATATTAAGTCTTTCCCATATTCGTCCCTTCTTTCCATCACCTGCCGTATGGCAAAGATTAGGTCTATTGTAAATCTCTGTTTCCTAAGGCCGTGCTGTTCATCTCTCCACTCTCCTTTCGTTTTATTTCTTACTATCCTTTCCAGTATTTTACTGATATTATAAATGCGAAAGTTGGTGGGTTTGGATGTTTTTTACTCAATCACACCAAAACTGCTGAACGGATTTGAATGAAACTTTGTAGGTTGGTAGAGTATCTACTGGAGTAACATATAGGACTATTCCCAACCTTTGATTTTACATTAATTTTACAATAATAATGTTTAAACTTTTCGTATATAAGATATATTAATAATATCATGTATAATATTTCATAGTAACAAAATAAATATTATTAACGTTATCAATTATTATTATTTTTTTTTTTAAGTTTAGTTAAAGATTAAAAGATTTTATCAATTGCTGCGGGGAAGCCGCAATGGGTAAAAGCTAGTCTTTTCATATATTTTTGTACAGTGGCACATCAGCGTTATCATCCCTTTAATTTGTACACCTCTTCCTGTCTTTCTTAAAAATAAGTATTATAAGTCCCTTTCCTCACTCTTTCGGTACCTTGTTCTCCTTCCAAACCACTGTCAGCATTGTATAACCATTGTATACCTACTTGACCTGCTCATCTTACTCGTATTTCTAAAGTCAATTCGTCCACACTCAGTGCTTTTCCCTGTTTCATGTTCTTTAATGCGTCCTCCACCTCTTTCCATGTGGGACATTTTTTCTCTTCTTCTGCTATTTCTCCCTGCTCCCCTGTTTCACTCTCATCCATTTCCTCTTACAAGTTGAACATTTTCTCAAATATCTTATCCATAGTTCCTTTTCTTTATCCCCTGTCTTCAACATTCTTCCTTCTTCATCTGTCATTCTAACTTCTTGTCTTTTCTCTCTCATCCTGTTTCTTATTTGGATATATAACTCCTTCTTACTTCCTTCCACGTTCCGTTTCTGCATTTCTGTTCATATTTACAACCAATCCTTCCTGGCTTCCCATACAACTTGCTTCTCTATTTTCTTCTTCTCCTTATATGCTTCTTGTTTCCTCATTCCTATTTTTAAAAGTCCATATAAATGCTTTATCCTTTCTCTCAACTGCTTCCGTCACCATGTCGCTCCACCAGTGTGTCTCCTTCCACTTCTTCTTATTACTTGTCCTCCCAAATACCACCTATGAAGCTCTCACCAAGCTATTCTTAAATCGTTACCATTCAACCTCTACACTATATCTCATACTTGGAAACTAAACTCCTTGCCTTTCTTAAATACAGCTCTTTTTCCTCTTAATTTCTTTAGCCTCTACATCTTTATTCTTCTTTCTTGTCATAATTCCTTTCTCCTGCATTTCCATCCTTTTATGTTTGCCACCAACAACCTGTGGTCACTATCTAAGGACACACTTGGTATTCCCGGTCTGCCTTTTTATTTATACATCCATGAGGAAGTGGTCTATCACCGACTTTTGCTCTCCATTCCAACTGTATCTAGAGATCTTATGACTTTCTCTTTCCTTCTTATACCAGCTGTTTACTACTTTCATTTTATTTATTTCAGATAACTCCAACATCCTTCTCCCATAAATGTTTCTCTCTTTCCATCCTTCTTTCCCTAACACATCCGCAAACCCTACTCTTTATTTTCCTAATTTTGCATTCAGATCCCCCATTACCATCTGACACTTGTTTCCCATACACCTTTCTAGGTCTTCCTCAAACTTGTCTTTTTATTCTGCTGGGCATCCCATTTGTGTGGCATACACTTGTATCACCTCCACTTATTCCTATTTGTCAGTCATTATCATCTTTACTATATGGCCATTCGTGTCTACCACCTCCGCCTGAAGCGCTTATCTCACTACAAAGCCTACTCTGTCCCTCCTCCCTTCTTCATTTGAGGGAGTATCCCTAGTATCTAGTGTAGAAATGTAGATGTGGCTGTTACAGCAAACACCCATTTTTCATTAAAACCACTCTGGTTTTGACTAAGGATGTGAAAACTTAAAAAAAATCATAATTAATCTTAGGGTAGATAGACAATAAATTAAAGTAAATAATCCATCCATATATGTGGAATTTTTTATTATAGGTGGAGTGCCCCCTTAATAAAACAAAGCGCTCTAGATTTTAGCCTTACTCTAATAGAAACAGTAATTTCCCGATAAGCTCACAACAGAAAAATGTAATATATTTGAAAAATAGGAGCCATCCTCTTAACCTTGAGACAATAAATTTCATAGTTTTCTTTTCCCTATCTCTTATTGAAATGACAAAGGGTGGGTTTAGGTGAAGTTCAAAAGGGAGTACAAATTTGGATAGTAGAAAGAAGTAGTTCCAGAAAATAACACAAACCAATGTATCTTAAGCTGTGTGTGTGAAAGCAATTGATACTTTCTTGCTAAGCAAGGCAGCTGCATTAACCAAAAAGCTTAATAGATCACCTACCCACCTCCCTCCCCCACCCAGCCCAAAAAAACAAAGAAGATTGATATAGGACAAAATAGTTTGCTTCCCCATCCTATCCAGGGTTGATCTGAGATCTGTATAGTTAATGAATCCATTCATTTGGAACTTTGTCTTCTGTTTATATAAACTTTAAGGTAATCAATGTTAGATGACATAACAAGTCGCCTTGAGGCAGATTCTGCCAGGCCAAATATCAAGTCTCCTTGAGGCAGATTCTACCAGGCCAATTACTAAGTATTCTTGAGGCAATCACCTTGAGGAAGCTTTTGCCAGATCAAATATCAAGTCACCGCGAGCAGCTGATGCCAGGCCAAATACCAAGTCACATTGAACAGCTGATGCCATACCAAATATCAAGTCACTTTGAACAGCTGGTGCCAAACCAAATATCAAGTCACTTTGAACAGCTGATGCCATACCAAATATCATGTCACCTTGAGTAGCTGTTGCCAGATCAATTATTATCAAATTACCTTGAGGCAGCAGTTACTGACATGCTCCAAGTCACATGGAAAAGAGACCTGAGCAATGGACATGGCATGGGCGAGCACCTCATCCACAATGTTCTTCACAAATATGCACACTGACGGCAGGTTAG
This sequence comes from Timema douglasi, assembly GCA_901482245.1. Lineage (NCBI taxonomy): Eukaryota > Metazoa > Arthropoda > Insecta > Phasmatodea > Timematidae > Timema > Timema douglasi. Next base: position 76,691 of record CABEEJ010002672.1, read on the forward strand.
CCTCGATCTCACCGTTGTACAGAGGCACCAGCAGTTGCAAGACGCAGTCCATCTTATGAACAAACTGACTGCCGTAGCCATCTAGCTCCTCTGACATGGTGGGACTGGGCGTTGCCAGGACCTTTTGTAAGTCCTTGAACATCACGCACATGCGTTTGAAGATGTACCTCTTAGACTCCTAGAAGAAATTGACAAAATTGGGGTGGTAAAAAAAATTGTACATTTACAGTAAAATTTATATCTACCAGTTACAAAATAATCAATGCAATTGGACTCAATTGAGGTGAAATGATTCAAAAGCTAGTGACTTGATTTAAAATCCCAATGGAGTTTAAATTTTATTGTAATTAGATGAAAAAGCTGCTGTTAATAACCTAAATTATGCAGAGCACATGAAAAATTAATATGCTTAGTTGAAAAGTTGTATTTAAAACCATTTTATTTATGAATTTAGTCAATAATTTATAACACTCTAAAGAAGGGATCAGCAACCTTTTTGGAACCAAATCGACTTAGTAACTTATAAAAAGTTCCATCATCAGCCATCATATCGCCACTCTACATATTCCCCTCCCCCAGTCAATACAACTTATTTTATTCTTTAACACTAAACCATTCTGTAAATACTGTATTGGCCCAAAAATAGACCCACTCGTTTCCCAAAAACCACCTATAATTTTAAAATATCTTACCTTTAAATTGACATTATATAAAAATAATGTAATTGATGTATGCCCGAAGATATAAAATTAAAAACTTGTCATCATGTTGAAAAAAAAATTTGCATCAAATTATAAATAAATTAGAGCATAAGACTCCATCATGTAAGTTAGTTGCTACTCAATACTCACATATTTGTTTTTTAAAACAATGCATTTTTTCTTCTTCAGTATTGTCCCAGAAAATTTTTTTTTAATATTAAATGAATTTTCTCTTTTCATAATATGAAAAATGATTTATCAGATATTTTTTTCTGAACTAAAACTAAGGTACATAATGGTTATAAGGCCCATCATCTGTATTCACACTTTGTTATAAACTCGCGCATATGAGGACAGCACATCTCAAGAGTTGCATGATTCTGATCTCAAGAGTCGTGTGAGTCTGCTATCAATCGGTGAGTTTAACAACTTCATAGCCATCATAGTGTCATTAGAATAACTGCCAAAAGTACTGAATTTTATGTCATCATTTGTTATAATATTTTACAAAATGTAAGATTATTTTGTGGCAGGCATGCATGCCTGCCTCTCTTGTGGTTGTTGGGTGCACTAAGATTGTGTAGGCCTCACAAAGAATTTGTGTCCTGATTGTGCATAATACTGAACTGTTATATTGTGTGCAACTGCTGGTTATAAGGCCCATTGCCACTTATCTTTTAACCATATTGTATTTTAATAATGTCTCTCTGTATGAATTTCTCGTACTCAATTCCTTAGTGAGTACATACAAATTTATGTTTCTTAGTTATAAAGTGCTTTGATAATCCTATTCCTTTATGTATAAATGGTGTTTATTACCTAGGTGGGCCTTAATATACCCTGTTACTTTACATAAACATATATGACATATGATAACCTACTAGACCTGTGTTGATATAGGTATTGAACAATATTGGATTTCACGAGCATTAGATGCCTAGAGGGTGGAATCCTTTAAAAAATATATGTCATAATAAGTTAAATATTTTTTATCATCCATATAAACAACAATAACGAGTGTCCAATGATAACAAAATTAATATGTTTAATATCTTTTATAAGTGGGAATTCCATAGCTAAGACATTTAAGTATATGTAATAAAAATTATTTTGGCGCACAATATTTAATATATTTATATGAAAATTATCCTAACCTAACTTGACCTAGCCTTTCATGAAACCATAAATAAAATGCTTGGTGAAGTTGTTAAATAAACTAATTTTTTTTTAGTAAGGAATGGAATAGGACCAAGTCTAAGAGAGTGTCAAAATTTAATAGTTTTGTATTATATTAGAAAGTGAACTAAATAAAATATAAAAGGAACTTAACACCATGATTTTAATAAACATTTATTTTCAGGACTTTATTTATTTATTCAAACTTCGATTCGACTATGAGAATATTTACAAATATTTGCTTCGGTCTAGAAAAACTGTCTTCACATACTCCTATAGAAAATAGTGTATTTGAGTACATTCATGGTGGTTTCACCTTCAAACACAATTTTTTTTTCCCCTTTAGAAGTAATTGTCTTTTTAAGGTGTGGCCTATATTTGGGTTTTTTTTTATTTTCGGGTCAATTCGGTACTTATGTCCTCAACATTATAGAAAAAATATATAGAATAAATAAAATGTACATTTTCATATTAAACTTTTTAATTATATCATAACATTATCGATTATGACAGATCAAGGATATCGTAATAACTCAAATATTATTTTAAAGCATTTTATATATTTACAATTTTAGAATGCACAAAGATCGACTTAGAAAGACGATGTAGTATTCTTATGCCACAAGATTGATCAGCTGCCTACTCCTGCTTTAAAGAAAGAACAAAAATTATTTGAGGTGACCTGGCGGTCTAGGGGTAAGGTGTCAGACTTCTGTGCTGGCGGCCAGGGTTCAATCCTCAGTCCCGGCAAAGATTTATCTGATTACCAAACCCTTCCTTCACCTCTGACAAGACAGCTTGTGAATGTGGGGAATGCCAGGCCTCCACCGTGGTTCGGATTCCACGTTAAGCTGTAGGTCCTTCATTTCATCTCACAATCACCCTACCATTACACATTAACGTAAGTGTGTATAACCCGAACGAGTAGTAAGACGCGGTGCTAATAATAATAATAAAAATTATTTGGTGAAAATCTTTTCTCATGTTTTGTGTTATTTACTAACTTTATCAAGAATAATTTTATGTAGGTTATTTTGCTATTTTATGGCATTTTCGAACTAGAATTACCCATTAAGGCAAACAATGTGTGGAAATGAAACGTGCTTGAATGCCACCAGTATGCCACGCACCTGAGCATTTGCAGGGGTTCCCGTGTCACGCACTGTGCGGAACAAGATGAGTAGACACTTGCGCAGCTGGTTCATATAGAGCAGTATTATGTTCTTGTGTTTGGTGCTGATTAGGTCAATGAGACGCTCCTTTAGTTGGTTCATTAGGGTCACGATCTGCTGCAGGAACGCCTGAACACACACAAAAAAAATTCTAGTCTCAACACCTCTGTGGCTGAGTGGTTAAAGAAGCTGAATAAGTTTCCCTGTTTCATGCCAGATGTAGAAAGAATGTAGTATGTGTGTATGGGTTTGTCCTGTGGCCAAATATTACAATTCCTGGCGCTAGTGTTGAGTGTCAAGGCTGTCCTAATAAATATTAAATGGTATATAAGAAATCTTGTAATAAATTATTGCTTAAATCAGAGTGGCCCAACTGGTGGCCCGCGTTCAATGAAGATGTGGCCCTCACAGTATGCTGGAGGATAATTAAAAGGAAACCGTCAGTGGCAGATGTTAAATAGACAATAATTTAAATAAAAGTATTCTCATGTTTGAATTTTAATATATATTTGATTAATAAAAATATGTATAAATAGATATTTATAAGTTTGTGTGCATTCTTATTCCATAAATACATTTTTGGGATATTAATAAACCTATTTTTGGCAGTAAAATTTTAAAGTTTCTACCAACGAAAAATACAATTTATAAGTATTGAAAGTAATTTTTGTTTATTAAGTGTTGTTTGTATGCTTATATTAAGTTGATGGTATTATTAAATATATCTTCATTCCGCAATGAAAAGTAATAACAAGATTTGGCCCTTGGGATGGAAAACGTTGGTCCACCCTTGCTTAAATCTAGGGATGCTCCCTTGAATCCCTCAGAATCCTTAAGGATATTCAAGATTAACATGGTTAATAACCAGTTTTAATCATAGGATGAACTCAACCAGGCACCAGACTGTTAATTTAACAATTAACTTAATGTATGAATTTTATAATTAATAGATTAAAAAAAAATAATGTTAACGTTTAGTTACTATTTGTATTTTCTATTATTCTGTCATATTTTATATTTCATCTTATGTTCATAATTTTTTCCAAGATTCGAATTCATGATTCAAAAGTAAATTGGAGATTCAGGTTCATAAAATAGTGGACTCAACCCAACTCATCAATATCTTTTATTTATGTAACTTAGAATAAAATCTTTTATCTATTAGATAATGTTTCATTCGAAAAACTATGTTCAGTAAACTGTATCTTTTGGAACATAAAATTAACTTAATTTAAGTGTTGCCTGTAGCCTACTATTTAATTAAAGTTAATTTTTTTGTGATTCCGATTTTATTACTGTAAGAAATACTATGGTAACCATACTTCTCAATAACAGAATAAAAAATTTAATACTAACATTTATCTTCAATCATGTTTAAAATCATCGCTGACATAAAATAAAAAACTTTTGTTAAAAAACAAACAAGTATGCTCATCTAAAGTTTTTTTAAACATTAGAAGAAGTTTTTCATCTGCTGTGTATCTAGCCTTTACTTGTCTAGAGTGGTGGTTCCCAAACTTTTTGAATTGAGTACCACTCCAACAATTTCTGTAATTTGTAGTACCACCAATATAATGCTGCATATTTACTATTTTGGTACATTTTTAACAGCGCCCTAGGATATAACAAAGACTGACTTGCATTGTTGTTGCCACTTCTACCATCACTGTTTAAATCTGTTTTACTTTTGGCTAGACTTGTTCCCAATAGATTTATATTTCCTTAGTTTGCTTTATTTGTTTGGTTTCTCACAGTATACCACCAAAAATAATTGTATGTACCACTTGCGATTTAGGTATCACTTGTGGAACACATACCACAGTTTGGGAACCGCTAGTCTAGAACCTCTTCTCACATTTGCATCACCATCAATTGTTTCCAGTCTGTGGCCAGGTCTGTTAAGTAAAATGCCTCCAACTTACCCTTTACATCTACTATTCATTTTCTTTTATTTGTTTCCATTTTTCTACTCTCACTCGCACACTTGCTGTTATCTGCTCCTACCATCTTCTACTTGGTTTCCTTTGTAGTCATTTTCCTGCATAATTTATCTCAATCCTTCTTTATGTGATTATTTCCTTTTCCATTCTCATTACATGACCATGCCATCTCATTTTTGCTTCCTCTATCCCAAATCTTGAATGGAAAACTTGATTCCTAATTTTGTTTCTCCTTGTGACAGCTAGCAAGCTCCACAAAAACTTCATTCCCATTCGCTCCATTTCACTGGTCTCTCTTGCATTCCATATCCATGTTTCTGCTCCATATGTAACTATGGGTACAAAGTGTGCGTTTTCTAACACCTTAAGGACACTTTTCTTTTGCATAACAGGCTCCTTAAACACCTGTAAAATAACTCTCCCTGCTGTCCTCTTCTTATTATATCGTCCTCACACTCGCATTCTCAATGGCTGATGTGTCTAAAGTTCACAGGTTGTCTATGCTAAACTTCATACATAGCCCATAAAAAATTAAAGTTATATCACATGTACAGTTTTCAGGATATTTTATATACAGTTTATCTAAGAAAAACACACTTCATCCATGACTTGTTTAAAATATAAAAGGGTTCCAAAACAGTATCATTACAATAGTTGAACATAATATAATCCATATATAGGCATAATTCACTCACACCCAACATTAAACTTTATCTAGACAGCAAACGTTATCCTTGTCCTTGGCATCATGGTAAGATAATCAGGCAGCTTGCGGCTAGCACATGGCATCATGGTTAGTGGGTGGCTCGATATAAGAGTTCACATTGTTACAATGCGCGGGAAATTAAAACAAACATATTTTTGTGAATTTATGACCAAATTATTGAAAGTTCATGTCTTTTTAGGAACTTTTGTGACCTTTTTTGCAATAAGTAACGTTTTCATAACCCAGTAGACATCCTGGGTAATATCTTTACACTCTGAAGACCATATTTTGTAAACAGTAAGTAATATGGTACTGCAATGCATCAATGGTTTTAAAACCCATTTCAAATTAATTGTTAATCAAAACAAATGTGTAGATTAAACTTCTCTGCTAAAGTATTCTGATAAGTGTGCCGTCGAGTTTGTAAATCACAGTTCAAGGTTATAGGTTTGTAGTTTAATGTCAAAGATTGTAAAAAAAAAAACCTATATCAAAGTCATTGAGTGGACATTTAATGTTCAATAACTACAAAAATATGATTTGTGGTTTTAAGTATGTCAAATAATAATTTAGTAATTTTATTTTTTTACAACCAAGTCAAATAAAGCGTAAAAGAAGGAAATATTCAAGGAATTGCTCTTGCATATAAAATGAGACGATATCTGAGGTACAGAGTAAGATATTTCATATACCTCTAAATGCTTTAGGCACATTACAGATTAGGATGACAGTGACCAACTACATAGTTGTTAATTTGATACATGCATACTACATCCTAACTTCAAATCGAACAGATAAATCACATGATAAATAAAAGTTTTTCACAGCAAAACAAACTAAACTAATAGATAAAAATGGGTTGAATCCACTATTTCTCGAATTCGAATCTATATTTTATTCTAGAATCTCAAATCCGAATCCTAGCAAATTGATAGAAATTTAAATATTTACAAATAGACCTACATAACACAATATAGGCCTAAACTGTAAATTAAGATTCATTTCAATCATGATTTCAATTTTAATCAACCCCAACCAAGTCTTGTAAATACAGGTTAAAATCCAGCCAAATTAAACAATATAGACTCGTATTATTGTTTGGTTATCAAATCAATCAAAATTTGAGTGTCTTTTAGTTAATTTTAAAAGCGTTGTTAGAATGAGTCAAGTTCTAAAAGAAAATGTGAAATAAACAGATTAGGCCTAGTTTTCCTTTGATCAACTTTAATCATCATTGAAGAGTTATAATTTATTTTATTAAGATAGCAAAAATAAAAATACAAATGGATATTTTTAATAAAGACTAAAACAACATGCTTAACAATCAAACATACATTGGAAATAGTGAACTCAATAATGCCTAAGTATGCTTTATTATTATTTTATTATGTATCGATTATCTGTCTTCGTGTAGAAAACAAGAAATATATTTCATTCCTGCAGTATATCAGTTTCTGAGAATACATTCTATTTAAAGCACCAACATATTTTCTAATACAATATGTTCATTCCCGTTTTATAAGGTAGGACTACGTTTGAATATTTTTACAATTACTACAATAACATATTTAAAAAACTTTAATTTAAAATAAATGTAAAAACAAATAATGAATTAGCAAATCGTTATTTGATTCTTAAAGCTCGAGAGCGCTTACTAAGTGATCAGATTACCTGAAATGATTTTAAACAATCAATATACGATACGTGGGCCGGTAGGAATAAATAAACAGTTTTAACGGTGTCTGATTGTTGACAGTATTTATTTTTCACGAAACCCAACAAAATGTCTAACTTAAGGATTGTATGCAATAAATTGGGGTTCTTTGTATAGTTGTAGATAATTAAAACCAGTTTGGTAGTAATAATTAACAGTATCTTTATTTTAATCATCACTTGGGCAAGTAAACATAATATACGTCATGGCAGCCGACTTTATATCGTGTGTAGTGGCGGCTGACTTTTTATCATGCGTAATGTGTTTTTATTTCTGTTTTTAAAAAAAATCAGTCATTTGTTTTGTTTATTTTGAGTTTATTTATAATTCTAGTTTTGATTTTCAATTTTTGAAGAGTTTTAATGTGTTCACTAAAATATTTACAAGATTGTTTGTGTGGTTAAAGTTTTAGAAGTGAGCATGTGCCGAAACTGTCGAGTCCAAGTTTCCCAAACAGGTGGGAGGGTAGGGTACTAGGCACATAAGATTTTTCACACCTAACATTTTTTTTTTAAATAATGATTGTATTCATGCTGATCTCTTCTGTCCGACAAAATAAATATTACAGTTTTAGTTGTGCTTTTCAAGTAGGCCTAGCTAAGTAATTTTTGAATTCAAAATATTATGCTTTGTTTACGAGGTGAAATATTTGGCCAGCGAATCCAGTAAAACACCAAATCCTCAAATTTCAAATACTTGTCAGGATTCAGTGGATTTGTGGATTCGAAGATTCGAGTGGCCCATCTCTACTATTAAACAACAGTATCTACCAATCAATCAACTGTGTAGTTGACCAGCCCCATGTTGCTGTGGTGCCAAACTTCAATATTCTGGCTTGTTAATAAAGATGGTCATGTCTCTTCTCTCTACTTGTCTGTATGTCTGTTGTACAAAACTATTCCTGTGTTGTATTATTTATGTTTCTAGTAGTGGATGACTGTTTACTCTACTTGTCTGGATGTAGGGTGTGCTTAATGATGGATGACTTCTTGTTTACTTTTCAAACTATTTGTCTAGTTGTTTGTCAAATGTGCAACTGGCTTATGCCGTTTTAATTGTTAAAATAGGAATATTATAATTCAAAATATATTTTAGTAAGCATTGAAATAAGAATATAGGACCCAGGCCTAAATCCTTGCCAGAATAATGTGAGCCCTAAAGTTCACAATTAAAACACATTACAGTAGCACATCACTCACATCAGACCCCCTCTCTGCCCACTCCCATTTTCCAATCTATAAATTAACCACAATACAATTCATGCTAACCTTGAAGATGGGAGAGGCAGTGTGAATATCTGCAGCAGCGCCCAGGTCAATCAGCGTGAACATGCAGTCATCCACGGACCTGTGGATGGCTTCCACCTCCATACAGTCTCTTGCACGCAGCACGTCATACAATGCCTGCTTGCACTGGCAGGCCATCTCCAGGAAGAGGGTAAGGTGGGCATCATTGTCCTCCTGAAGCAAATACCAAGTTAGCCAATCAGCCGTGACTAAATTGTCATCCTTTTGACTTACTTTTTGTGGATCGAAGGAGATGCATGTATACAATGATAAACAAATACTTTTTGGTGGTTTCTATAAGAATATTGGTCTTTTTATTAAAGCACTAAGAAGACCATATCATGAATGATTAACTAGGATCATAGATATATACGATTTCACCCAAACCAAAAATCTCTTTGAGTTGCAAATCACTGCATTCTTCAATTAACACCAACAAAATTGGGCTAGGAAATATTATTTTAGTTTTTTTAATTTCTAAGCCTTTTAATTCTGTTTATTTCTTTATTATGGTAAAATGGTTTCACTGGTCACAAACCCACATTTTCTAATGATGACTCTCCAGGTGGCCACATTAAGATGTAACTTCTGGTTCAGGCTTATTAAGTGGACCTAAGTTGTGTGTTATCCTTGAGGTGGGATGGACTTCTTAGCAGATGAGATTTTAATACCCCAGCAATACTGCATTTTTTGTGAACAACTCATTTTGAAACACTCAATAAAGTGCATTACTTAGGTATATCAATCATTATGTTTTTAATTTGAGTGGAGCCTATTTAATAAACTAGGCAACTTTTTTGTTTAAGGAATAAAATATTCTAGTTTACCTGGAAATTTTTAAATGAGATCTTATAGTCAATCAAAGCATGCTCCAATTCTTTCCTGTATGCCTCCAAGTCACAGTCATCATTACTGTTGTCATCGCGCAGCAATGTGAGACAGAACTCCTTAGTGATGTAGTAATACTCAACGATCTTCTTCAGATCTTTCTCGTCCCACTTATGGTTGATGGCGACATATTCAAGAAGTTGAATCTATGGTGGAAGAAAAGTCAAATTAACCAGTACAAAAACAAACTGCTAACACACACAGAAGCTACCAAGATAGCAGATGAGCTTCTGGCATCGACAACCATGAGCAGCCAAGGTCAACAAGCAATGAGATTCCAGGGACCAAATGCAATGAGCTGCCGGGGTGACAAGCTAAGATATGTCAAGGCAACACACATGAACTTTTGGAGTGACACATATAAGCTTTTGGGATTAGATGAGCTTCAGCTAAGAAACACACAAGTTGTTGGCAAGTTGGCAGGATGACACATGAGTTTGTGAGATGACAATTCCTAAATAAAACAAAGACTTGTGCAATATTTGTAGATGACTAATCTATATCTAGCTTTTTGGAGGCAATATAGCAGTATAGAGAAGAGTGGGGCACATTGGTACAAGTTGATTATTTTCCAAACAAAAACTTATACTAGTGCTTTTTTTTAGATGTTTTTAACACTGTTTTACCCTTCCTGTTTAAGTTTGGTGGATATACTCAATGTCTAGCAGTTACTAAAAAATAAAGTTCATTTTGTAGCTTAAAATGTAAGTATTTATAATATGTTTTGTAAGATTATTTATCCTAAGAAGGCTATATTTAAAATTTACCTATTTATCAAAAATAAATTTGGATTTTCTGAGTTTTTAATCCATTATTTATCAACAGTGTTACTATAACCAAAAAGTAATTTTATTCAGAAACATAAAATATCTTCTAGAGGGGTAGTTTGGTACAGGGCATGTGGGGCACTTTGGTACAGTTGTACCATTGTCTCCCACCTTAAACTTTAATGCTTGCCTCCTTCTTAAATACTGTTAAAATGTTGAATTTGATATTTTGGCTTGTTTAAATACCCTATGGGCCTAATTCTTGAATAAGCAGTTAAAACTACAATAATAAAAATATTTAAAATTGTTAAAATTTAAAATATATTTTGCATACAAAATAGGCCTTTATTGTTTGTTGAACTAGGCCTCGATATGATTTTGGCATTAAAGCAGCCAGAAAATTCTATTAATTTATTTAATTTCACACATAGTTTCAGAAATGAGGAATTTCAAGAAAAATAACTGACAGCAAATATCGATGAGAAGGCAGTTGCAAGTGCAATTATTAATGAAGGACCAACTGGAAAGTTTTCTGTGCAAGAGGCAGCAAGAATTCATGGGTTAAATAATAATAATAATATTAATAATATTTAGCACCGCGTCTTACTACCCGTTTCATGGGTTAAAAGTAATGATCTTATTTAATTGTCTAAACACTTACAAAAAAAAAAACACGAATATCTTTGAATGATCCAAATGATGAAATATCAAAACCAAGTACTCAAACATTTTATAGGCTAAAAGAACTGTCATTTAGTTCAAAATATACCACAAAACAAGTTTTTACCAATAAACAAGAACAAATGCTCTCAGATTATTTAATAACAAGTTCAAAAATACAATATGGATTAAAATAGGTGAGAAAATTTGTCCAGATGTATGCCAAAAGATTAGGACAAACAGAAGAGATTACAATTCTACTTTCATGGACTAAATATGAAGAAACAGGGAAGGACTGGATGTTGGGATTCATGAAGCGATTTCCTAACCTCAACCTAAGAAAGTCAGAAAATACTAGCTTGTCAATGGCAACAAGTTTTAATGAGGCAAACATGAATGCTTTCTTCGATAATTTTGAGGAAGCTTTAGAAAAATACAATATCTTCAGACCGCATTTACAACCTTGATTATACTGGCATTACTACAGTGCTGCATGCTCCCAAAGAATTGGCAAGAACAGGAACTAAACAAGTCGGACAAGCAGTCTCGGCAGAAAGGGGGGGAACTAGTCACCTTTTGTGCCGTTGTTGAAGCCACTGGTAATACAGTCCCTCCAATATTTGTGTTTCCTAGGAAACGGTCTAATCTTCCTTTTTGAATGGTGCACCCCCTGGAAGTTTAGGCCTATGTTCACCTTCGGTATGTTTGAATGTGAACCTATTTGTTGATGTCATTAAGCATGTCAAAACATTCTCTAGAGCTACAAAAGAAGACCCTATTCTCATTCTTCTAGACAACCATGAATCTCATGCTTCCTTAGAAGTAATTCTTTACTGCAGAGAAAATGTAATTCACTTTGTCACATTCCCACCTCATTGCACACATCGGTTGCAGCCCTTAGATGTTGCTCTTTATGGCCCATTTGAAGACAGCATTTAATAGTTGGATGTTAGCACATCCTGGAAGAACAATCACCAACTGTGAAATAACTGAACTGGCCACTTCATCTTACCTTTCAGCTTTCGAAACATAGTTTCATCGTTAAAAAACCAGATTGTGGCCTCCGAATTGTTGTTTTTTCAAAAGAAGATTTTGAATGTGCTTTCGTAACAGACCAACCTGCTCCCTCACCTGAAGGTCTACCAAATGCAATAGTTACATCACAACCTGCCGCTTCTTCTTTGTCATCTGAAGACCCAATCAAGGATGTTGAAGACCCAATCAAGGATGTTAAAGACCTGTCTTCAATAATAAGAAGTAGTAGCTTACTTTTTTCATAGTCATAGCAATGTGCCCTATTGCTGTACCATTGTGCCCCACCATGGGTACCAATGGTATAGCAATTCAATATCTTAATTTTTAAAATTATATGTAAAACAGAAGTGTCAAAGTGTTTAATAAAATTTATTAAAGTTCAGTGCAAGCTTTTTCTTTTTTTTATATAGTAAAATTTCTTTGAAGTGTACCAAAGTGCCCCACCCTCCCCTACTTCTGTTTAAAGAATTGGGAATAGAGGTGAAAAGATCTAACTCTAGTTCAAACTTTAAAAATGAATTCTGAACTCTTTGGTCATTAAATCACAGGATATTTAAAACTGCTCCATGCATCATTCATTGGCACAGAATGATTGTTGGTGAACAGATGTTAAATAGTGTATGAACTTCTACTAGCCCCTAAAATACTGATAGTTCCAAGTTGGCTAACAAACCAAAGTGACAATTACCGGAAACAAGGTAGGTATAATGTCATTGATAATTAATTGGCCTTAACATATTCTTTTTAAGTTAAACATACATGTAGTTAAGTTTTAAAATCTGGAATTGTCTAAGAAAGAATAAACTTGTAGACTATGGTAGGCCTATACCAAGTTTAGTATTTAGTAAAAAATACACTAATTTTTAAACTTGTCAAACAGAGAAAAATGTTATATTTGGGAAATATATTCTATTTTATCTTAAGGAGCATCATTTTAATAGTACAGGCGGGTAATTAAAGTATGCTGCTCAGAATCAAATACCCTAGGATGACAGGAAATGACCCGCACAATGCTGTATGCTGAGTAAATGTTGACCTCATATGGTCTGGATTGGTGATGATGGGGAGGTTGAGATTTGAATTTTGGGTGGGTGCACTTAAGATGTTTTTCCCTAGATTACTATTTTATACTCTCCCTACATACAAATGTAAGTACATTTCCTTTCAAATATAACTACCTTATTCCAGTTAAATGCATTATATCTCAGCTTAGACAAAATGAAGATCTAGAAAAAAAAGATCTCAAAAGTGTATGAACAGTAGTTAAGTATTTGGTCCTTACCTGTTGGAGTAGTGGAAGCAATGTAGCTCTAACGCTCACTGTTTTTACTTCTAGGTTATTGGTCAGGAATGATGTTTCATCTGTTGACGCCATGGACACATACTAATTTGTCAACTACCTGATACATAAGAACAAATTAATTAGGACCTACTAGACATTCACTGAGTAGTGTAAATGTATTTTTTTTCTTTTTTGTCATATTTGATGTATGTAATGTGCACTTTCTGAACTGACTGATTATATCAGCATATGACATATCAACTTAAATCTAGAACAGACACAACATCCAGCCCCCAGCCATTAATTCATCATCGTGAAAGGGGAAAACCACATTTCCCCAATGATAAATTTTTCAGCCTAGCCAGGAATTGAGCTCTGTAGACAGACATGTTACCAACTGAATAAAGGTGTCGGACAATATCATTATTAAATATGTATAATAGATTTGGTATGAAAATAACAATGAATAAATTATTGCATGATATCTAATACAGTAATGTTTAGACCAGATAAGGTTTTAAAGACTTCCAAGTCTGAGGTCAGATGAAGGAAGATGGCTAAAAACTTTCCATGTCAAAAGTTTATTGATGCATTTTTTATTAGCATTTGTGATGTCAATAAAAAGTATTTTCTATGTAATTTTTGGGAATTTTCCCTTTGTTGCTAAATATAAATTCTACTTGAGGTCTTATATGTAAGCCTATGCTATAGGGAAACTCTTACAACAAAAACACAACCAAACAAACTTAATAATTACACTTTGACACCTGACATCAATACTATGGATAGTAATACTTTGGATTATACCGTAATTACTCAAATTGTGTGCACAAGAAAATACCTGCATCACCTTCTAGCAATGTTAGTTAACAATTCCTTCAATATGATCCGAACGTAACAATTTTGAAGTAAAATTAACTAAAACTAAATAATGACTAGGGATCATTCCATATGAAATCAACCCAGAAAAAGACTAACTTATTTGGTTGCATGAACGAATAAGGATTTTTTTTTGTCACACATATTTCTTTATACTCCAGTAATTATTGAATTATTGAAAAACAATTTTCTAAACAGATTCTCCTTACTGTAGCCTACTTGTTTTTCTGGTCACATTATTTCAGGCAACGTTAAACCCTATCTGCAATGTTATCCTAATATGTAGAGTGTAGGCTAAATTAATAACAGTCTACTCCAGTGAACTATTATTAGTCTTAATGTTAATGTCATCTACCAAAGTATTAATCGCGATTGTTGTAATAGCAAGTTTCCAACCATATGGATTAGTGTACAAGAGCCTATAGTTTATAAACATCCATCTATAAACTATCTAGATAGAGGCAATTGAGATTAGTTGACAGAGTCAAATAATAAGAGTAGAACAGTTGAACGTGTAGCGAGCAGGACAAATTTGTGCAAGTATGGGTCTGAGTGAATATATTTAATTGTAGATACCGGCAATGGACATGTGACTAAATTTACATTGATGTCAAAGAAGTGTTATAAATTAAATACTGTATGTATTTTAATGAGGTTTAATCAAGTTTAATGGGTTGCCATGTAGGTCACTATTAAAGTGAGAAGCAGGAGACTATGGCAAGTTTAAGAAAGAAAATTGAAACCTTTACAACATCAGTAAGCCTTTCATGGTGGAAACAAGGATGGGTGCAAGGGTTATGTGCGTTTAATTTATTCGTGTAGGTTGTTAATCAAAACTTGAGTAGATTGCAGACAAAAAAATATGCATTTTTACTTCATTTAGTGAGGTGCAAGAAATTGTAAATATACCCACAATGGAATCAACAGCATTATAAAGTCAAAATCCCCATCACTCAACGAGACATTTACAGAAAAACTATAATTAGGCTTTTAATGATTATTTTATACCGGAAGTGAATGTCAATGTTGCTAAAGAACAAATAAAGTTAACGACTTCGATGGCCGCAAGGTCTAAAGCACTTCTCTCGCAATATACTAGACTGCCAAAGACAGGAAGATCGGAGTTTGATCTCAGTCAAGTGCAGGGTCTACTTTTTTTTAGCACCGCGTCTTACTATCCGTTTGGATTATACGCTATGTATGGCCTATTGAGGGTGGTTTTCCGCTCTCTCTGCATGCAAATGAGGTGCAGTTCCTCTAAATTCAGCCAACCTAGTCCTTAGCCCATTAATGTAATTAATTAATTAATTAATGCATAGGCGTATAAGCCAAACAAGTAGGCTAGTAAGATGTGGTTCTAAAATAAAAATAAAAGAAGTTTCAATAAATGAAATAAGAAAATGGCTAAACACGGGATCAATTTATTTTAAAGCTTGCCACACAAGCAAAATTCTGAAATTTGATTCACGATAGTGAAAACATAAATGACCCTGATTGATGCATATTGCTTGCACGCCTGATGTGCTTAAAGGAGAAAAAGGTGAAGCTAGGCAAGGGCAAACTGTTAATATAGGCCTGAATCAAAACACCTGAGAATGGTGTAGTAAAGAGGAATCTACAAGAGGAAAGTATAATAAAGAACAAAGACCAATATGCTTTCATTGTGGATATTTCGAAACAAGAGATAAATGCTGCCCGGCAATTAAAAATGTGAGTGAAAAATACCTCTTAAAAGGGCATTTTGCCAAGGTGTGTAAAAGAATGAACGTATATTGTCAAAAGCTGGAGCGCCAAATCATAATGTTGTTAAGAACATAAAGGATGAGCAGACAAGCGAGGGAAAACTGTACCTGTTGAAATTAATATATACAAATGGAATGTTTAAAAAAGGAACAAGTGGTATATAGGTTTTACTGAACAAATAAATTAAACATTGAAAATAGGATAGAAGGGAAATGCCTACTAACTCACCATAAAACTGTAGGCCTCAAAGTTCACGATTAAAACCACACTCTTATGATGAAGAATAGGCCTGATGTACTCTGAAAAATTTGTAATTGTGGGTTTTGTGTTTTTAATTGTAAATTGTGAATTTTGAGGCCTACAGTTTTATGGTAAGTTTGTAGGCTTTGCCCTTCTATCCTCTTTTCAATGTTTAATTTAAAATAACTGTTTGGCGCCAATTTTCCTTTGTTTACTAAAGAGATAAAGTAATTTATCTATATTACAGAGTAAATAAATGTCTCAAAGGCCAATGTAATAATTATGTGTAAGCCTAATGGAAACGCATATTTTTTTGTTGAGGATAGGTAAGGCGTACCCATTTTTTTTAATCCTCCATTACTATGGAGTTGGGTGATTTAAACATAGGGCTAGACCAGTGGTGGCTAGGCCCCCTATCGAATAGATTTTCCCACCTTGTTCTAGATATATTTCACTCCAAGGAGCACTTTAAATATCTTTTAAAAAAATGGCTTGATGTGGACTAATCTAGTTTAAATAACTTTTAGGAGCATCCAATTTTCAAACATTTACAGGTAGTCTCCACAAACTCCTCTTTCACTTGAAGGCCAAGTCTCTCAAAATCCCCCCCCTTTTCCATTTTTTACTAAAATAAGAGGTGACCTGGCAATCTAGGGGTAAGGTGTCAGACTTTTGTGCTGGGGGTCCAGGGTTCAATCCTAGGTTCCAACACAGATTTATCTGATTGGCAAACCCTTCCTTCACCTCTGACAAGACTTGTATTATTCACAACTTGTGAATGTGGGAAATACCAGGCTTCCACCGTGGTTCGGATTCCACGTTAAACTGTAGGTCCTCCATTTCATCTCACAATCACCCTACCACATTAGCGTAAGTGTGTATAACCCGAACGGGTAGTAAGACGCGGTGCTAATAATAATAAATAATAATAACAATGATAATAAATACTCAAATAAGGTTTCACCATGGACATAAACTGTTTATATGAGACAATTTATAGTACAATAATATAAAAATGTTTAATGAAGAAGTCGGTTGATCAAAGAATTTTAAGCTACACATTGAGACCAACCTGGAGGTGCGATGGGTTGCTCAAGCAATAAGTATGCAACCTTATTTCTTTGTTGTTGAAGTGGAAGAAGTGCTAATTATGGAGTGATTATAAATTGACATAAATTAAAGAATGGATTATCGAACTCCTTGGGTTTCACCTAGTCAGGTACTATGTACAAAAAAAATCAAGCTAGTGAAGGTTTTATGTAGACATGAGTAAAAATAGTGAATCCATTAGAGTGTACCATATTTAGCCACTCCCAACAAATGATGGATTGTACAAGAACTAAATGGTAGACAAGTATTTATCAAGCTTGATATACAATACAGTCAACTGGGGTTATTTTGAACTGCAGGGATACTTTGTATAAACTTAAAAAATCACTTTTGTATATCTTTTGAAAGTCTATCTTACAAAAAAAAAGTGTATTTATATTCCCCACCATGTTTAATATGCATCAAGCATGCAAAATATCAATAATATTGAAAATAACAAATTTAAAAAATTTAAAACTTAAAACTTTTTTTTTTAAAGTCCACACTTTCTTTCATGTCTCAGACATAACCTATAATTTTGTAATTTATTTCAAACATTAAAATATTTTAAATAAACTTACCAAGAGTAAAAAAAGTAAAAACCACAACAAGTTTACAAATCGAGGGACTACAATGAACTGAAGTTTTTTTAGTATGCTCAATTTCTGTGGTGAAAGTTGTTTTTAAGTAAATACCACACATACTGATGAACTTACCAGTGACTTTAGACTAGTTTTATATATTGGTGTTGTGTCGTGTAACAAAATGGTTAGAACATACAAGCGAAAGCCAGGATCATGGACCTATAAGGACAGCGAACCTAGGAATTTGCTAAGGGCAGTTAAAGATGTAAAAGAAAAAAGTTAAGTCTGTGTGCAGCTTCAAATGAGTATAAAATATAATTAGGAACACTATGTAAATATTGCAAAATGCCACTTTCCAACAAGTCTGCCTTTACTCCACTTGGGGAGGAGACAGAGTTAACATTAAAACCAGGACATACAAATAAAGTGTATAATACAGGCATATCTTAACTCTGAAGGCAGGCCCACCAAGTGTTTAAAAGGTGGTACAATGTCAGGTGAAGATTGGGTGTGATCCTTTATTTCTCATAACAAAGATTTATCTGCAAAAATGTGCACCAACATAAAGAAGATTCGAGCTGCTGTCTCTCCTGAGATAATAGCAAAGTATTTTCAAAACCTTGGCCAAATAATTGAATAGATTCCTGTTGGAAATGTCCTCATTATGATGAGACAAATTTTTGTGATGACCCAAAATCAAAGAAAATGATATTTAGGTGTATGATGAGAATACCTTAAAGGATAATAAACTTCAAAAAGACAGGGTTTTTTTTTTACTATTGCTTGTCAAGTTATGTACACATTTTATATTTTTTTGAATATTTATTGGTTTATTTGACTGTGTTGCAGGTTTGGTAAGAACCCACTGTAAAGTTCAAAAAATCTAGAACGCATATTTAAAATATTGTCTATAGCNCTGCTACTGTCAACAGTTTTAATGAAGGGTATTTTTAATGTTGCAAAGTTGATGGTAATATGTTAGGCATATCATCAAATTGTATTGGATGAAGAATCACAACGCATCACAAAATTCTGTTCTGGGTTAAGGTTTTTGATGGATAAGTTACTGTATAAGAAATTATTATTTGGAGTATTGTGTGAACCTGAAATGTTTAACACAGGCATTAAAGGGATGTTAGGAGTTTGCAAAGAATTACACCATTGTTCATAAGAATTTTCAGAGTGAACACAACAAATGAATGCATATAAATTAATGGAAAGATTACAAAGGTTAGAAATAACATTAAAATTAAATGCATAAAAGTGTAAGTTTGGGAATACAAGACTAGTGTTTCTTTGTCATCACATCTCAAAGGATAAGATTAATTAACTTGAGAGTAGCTGACAAAAAGTACGATAATTCAGAGCAACAGAAAATATCTCAGAGGTAAGAAGTTTTCTTGGACTAACTTAATTAATTTCTCAGTCAGATTCATTCTGGACTATGCAACACTAAGTGAAGCAGTAAAGATATTAACAAGAAAAGGAGCAAAGTTCCAGTGGCTGCCCAGAGAATAGGAATCTTTCGAAAAGTTAAATGAAAGGATTACTGCCTTCACAATTCTCATATATTTTAATAAGAATACTAAAACCAAAATGAATGCTGAATGTAAATTTAGTGGGCTTAGGTGTTATTTTAATCCAGATGCAGAGAGAGGTGCCCATATATGCAAATAAAAAGGTGTAAAAAGGTGTTAGGTACCACTCACAAAGAAGCCCAAGCTCTTGTGGTAGAAGTGGGTGAAATGTTTCACATTTAATAATGGGATGGATTAGATTTTTTTTTTGTCATTGCATCCCTCTACCCATTCGAGTAGTGTGTATATGTACTAAATAAGTTAGTGTATTATCAACAAGGAAGGCTGGAATTTAGAAGTGTACCTACATTTGCATGGTGAGAGAGAGAGAGAGAGAGAGAGAGAGAGGAAAACCATTTAAGGGAAAGAACATCTTTAGTACACCCAAAAAGGATTCTAATCAAGGCTGTGGAGTTGGTATGCCAAGCCTTCAACAGCAACTATTCTACTTTTCTACTATTCAACTTTGACTCCTTCATAAATGGCTAAAGTATATTCATTAATAATAACAAACTTAGTTCAGTAAAATGCTCCAATACACATTACATTATGTGAAGCTTTTTTAAAATTGTGAGTGTGTATTTAAATGAAATTAGCAATCCAAATTAGAGATATTGATCCTAAAGAATAAAAAAGGAGTTAAAATTAAAATATTGTGTTTACCATATTAAACAGTATATTTTTATAATATTAGAAGTTTTATTTTGAAGCCAGAATAAGTAAATTTTTACTGACTCCAACTCCGACTCAACCCAAAATCGCTTCAGACTCTGATTTCAACTCCACAGTCCATCACTA
This sequence comes from Timema douglasi, assembly GCA_901482245.1. NCBI lineage: Eukaryota > Metazoa > Arthropoda > Insecta > Phasmatodea > Timematidae > Timema > Timema douglasi. Next base: position 96,928 of record CABEEJ010002672.1, read on the forward strand.
TACTCGAGCTCCCTGTCATCGGCAGTTCGTTCTATTGCGAGAGAATGCCTTAGAGAAGTTGATCACCAAAGTGAGTGAAATGAATTTGAATTGATAAATGATCATCAGCCTCTAGATTCAAGAGATTATATTTGGAAGCAAATCCAGGCCAAGGCAGGTGCAATGGGTGTTCCCTAAGACAAGTGCTCCACAAATTTAGGAAATTTAATGTGGCAGTGTGATCACTACTAAGATTTTGGATGTAAACAGACCAAGTGTTAAAGGGGAGAAGATGAAACAAAAGTGACAGTTCAAAGATTAATAGAATCTACCACTTTAATGACAATAACTCTAAACTACTCAAAGGGTGTCTTGTCCAGACAAAGAGATTAAACAATTAATTAGGCATATTCAGACTAATTTATGGATTAGAAATCAAAGAAAAATATGAAGAGATATAAGAAGAATTACCTTTTAAACTGTGAGATATTCGTGTATTAGACTTTCAAGGCCCATTACCCACTGCAGAAAATCTTGTCATTCCCTTGATCATTGATTTCTAAACTAATTTTTTTGAAGTGAAAATACTTACTGTAGTGAAAATAAATTATTGCAGAAAATATCGTAGAAAAATTCTACCCTATTTGTCTTAGGTTCAAACATGGGACTGAGTGAATATCTTTGATTGCAGATAATGATTGGGTGACTATAAAGTTGCATATATCTTATACGCAATCGAGATGAAATCTACAGCTTTATACTCAGTTTAACTTTAAATGTATCAAGTAACCTTACTTATTTGATACTTTTATGACAAAGGGAACTCAAAATTTCAGTACCGCAATTACAAAAGCACACCACCCATGCCCGTCTAAAGCCAGATCCATCCAGTCCATCTCATTACACCCTATCTTTTTAAGGTCCATTCTAATGTTATCCTTCCATTTGTGTCTAGGTCTTACAAGTGCCCAATGGTCTTTTCCCGTTGAGTTTGTCAATCAATACCTTGAAGATGGTTCTAGATTCTCCCATTCGTGCTACATGTCCTAGCCACCTTAATCTACAAGACTTGATTATCCTAACATGTCATGTGCTGTAGGCCTAAGGGTATTTAACTCATCAAAACCTCCTCCACACCTCAGTAGTCTCATCCAATTTTGGCCCAAATAGCTTCCTAAGAACTTTGTTTTCCACCACCATTTTATTTTTGTTGTGAATGGTAAAAGGCCATGTTCCCACCGATAAAAGTATTAGTATGTACATTCAGTCTCTTACATTCCTTGAAGACAGGAAAGATGTTAACAACTTACCCAGTAATAGCATGCTTTCAGACTGTATTAAGTTCCTAATTTCCACTCTTAATATCGTTATTGTAGTTAATATTTTTCATTAATATTTAAAGTAACTTTTCCTAGCTACCACTCTAATATCGTTATTGATAGATAAGGTTTCTAACGCACAATGTCAAATAATAGGCTGATATTTAAAGAGGCATTTTAATGGATATAGTCTAAGAGATAGTCCCCAGAAAATAAATTAAAATATTTTAGGAAAGTTTAGTTGTGTTTTTGTTTAATAAAAGCATTGTGTAAGCCTACTTGCATCAGGAATATTAAATGTTTAAACTTTTTAGTAAGCTTAATATATATTTGACAAAAATATATTAAAAGTTAGTGTCATGAGATCGCTAGTGACATAAATATTAAATAAAGATGTACCGGTAATAAGGGGCATGCCACACGCAACCTCAAAATCAGTTGGTTTTGTACCTACAGAATACCCAGCCCTAGCCTACTTTACATTTTAACAGTAAACACACAAGCATGATTTCCAAAATAATGCTCAAGTTAATAAACAATAATAAAAATACAGATCAATTTCATAAATACGTATTCTAATGAGAATAGAAAATAATAAATATATGCCTATGAATAAAAATATTTTTTTAAAAATGGCCCAAGCTTAGCTATCCATCTTAAATATAATAAAATATCATTAAATTTGTTTACGATTTACTTTAAATTGTTTCAAGATTAAAAAAATAATATGACAAAACTTTTTAAAACATTTTATATATAAAATACTAATAGCTTAGAATTAATAAATTTACAAATAGAATAACCAAAATTAAGCGCTAACCGGCAGCTGCTTGTGATTATCACAAAACTTAAAATTCTCAATCGCAATTCGCAGATCACCCACACCCATTATTCTCTTTATAGTTTATATACCATGTAAAAGTTGGTCAAAATTGAAAGCTTTATATTTGCATGGATTGCCGCAATATAAGCTGACGCTGTCATCGCTTCATAGCGTTGTTATGAAAGAGGTAACATCTGAGTAGAAAGGGTTTACATTCATGAGAATCGCATAACTGATGGTAATTGATAATGCATTGCAAACAGTGCATAACTCATAGGAAAAATTTAACGGTTTTAATTGAAACGTAGTTTTTAAAATCTTAGTTAAATCCATTATATATTCTATTAATAGAAAATGGAATAAATTCTTTGTATTTCTCGATAAGGTATTTTAAAAATCTTTCACTAAACGGCTCACTCGAAAAACTGAGTTAATTAAAATGTATCTTTTGAAATTTGAAATTAACCTAGTTTAAGTTTAGAAAAAAAAGTACTTAAGAAGATATTTTGTCCAAAAATAGATGATACTACTGGGGAGTGGATGAGGCAACATATTGTTGAAGTACATACTTTGTGTTTATAACAAGTGGTTGTTAGAATAATAAAGTCTCGTAGATTACGGTTGGAAGAACATGTACTACGAATGAAATATTATAGAACTTTATTCGTAGTAGGCCTTCTGACTGGCAAACCCAATAGGAAGAAATCATTGGAAAAACCTAGACGCAGATAGGAGGAAAATATTAGAATAGACTTTAAACAGATGCGGTGTAGTGTGGATAGAGCTCAAGATAAAGCTGGGTGGAGCACTTGTGGCAATGAATGTTCGAATTCGTAATGCCATAGAGTAAGTAAAATATGTTTTGCCTGTATTATTAAATCAAATCTGATATTTTTATTGTCTTGAATATTATGGTAGACCTATTTCTCAATAACAGAACTAAAAGTGTAATACTTCTCCTATATTTTCAATCATATATACAATTATAGACATTGATTTCAAAACAAAGCAAATTCTATAATAACAAATAAGTATGGTTACAAGGTATTCCAAACATGAATAGAGAGACTCATTTTCATCTGCTTTGTGTATTGGCATTTAGTTGGCTAGAGAGCTTCTCTTCGCATTGTTATTGGCTGATATAAAAACGATATATTCTAAAGTCAATGCATAAGGAATAAAATTTAGTTAAATCAACTTAATGTGTTGTGTACTATTTACTCTCCATAATATCGCATCGATTGTAAACATCATAATTGAAAATAAAGTGATTAAACTTCTAGCGCACTTCTAGTAGGCCTATAGATAATTATTTGTATTTAAATCTAGTAGCTTACTTACACCATACATACATAAATAATATATACATGCATACTAACATACACACATAATCAACTGTGCATATATAGATAAAAATTACTCCACACTTAATATTCACTAACTTTCTTCACACTCCCTATCCTTGTATACTCGCTTCAACAACATCCCCACACCGATTCATACATGCTCTTTTATTATTAAAACTCTTAATGTTTCTCTTTTACACATATTCATCTACAACATTTAGATACCTACGTCTTACATGGCCTACCCCTTCCATTTGATCCATGTACTTTACCTAAATATATTTGTTTCGTCACTCGATTCATACTCATCCTCTCAAAATACACAAGCCAACGTAAGACGCTTCGGTCACAATTACTTATTAGATTCCCCTTCAAACCGGACTTCTACGGCACCCATTCATTACTGACTCTGTATATACGCATTTTCCCACACACATTTCTTAGATATTTCATTCCAACCGCATTCACCTTGTTATTGTATTTCTCCTGAAATCCCACGCTTCACATCCTTAAAACAATGTTGACGTTAACATACTTTTATATACTCCCATCTTTGCCTCTTTCGACATCACTTCATTCTTTTCAACAGTTCACAAACATCCAACTATTCTCCAAGATGTATTCATCCAGGCTGATCCATCTGTCGATTTCACATTCCATCCTTCCATTTTTACAAAATATTCTGCCCGTGCACACAAAATAATTCATTTGTTCAAAAAAAAATTCAATTTAAACTAAACTGACAATCATTTCCTGATCCATCCTTATCAGACACTACCATCTTAGTTTTTGATAATTTATACCTATAACCGCATTTAAACGATCTAATGCATTTTTCAAGTTACTTTCATTCTCAGGCATTAGTACGGCATCTGCATATAGCAGCACTCTCACATTACCATTGTCCATTTGTACACCAAATACGTGCTCATAGTACAACCTTGTCTAACACCGTGTCCAATATCAAACCATTCGCCCAAATCTCCATCCACTAAAATACACACTTTACTTCCATTATACACTGCCATGGTTGTATTTACTAACCATGCATCCACGCCATATTCTCTCAGAACATTCCATTCTATATTCCTATTTACACGATCATACCGGTACTCTTTCTCCAGATCAACAATTGCACAATACACTTTCTTCCTTACTGCCATAAATTTATCAATCAATTGTTGAAATGCAAATAGATGGTCCATCATGGACATGCAAGCTCTACCTGACGTGAAACCACATTGCACACCCCAAAATCCCCCGGAGTAGAATTGCACTCATTAGTGAATCTAAGACCAAATGTCACTGAAAGATTAAAAATAATGTGAACTGGATATAAAAAAGAGGTTGCATAGTTTTTGTAAACAAGATGGGGTATTTCAACCGGTCCATAGCTTTTGTTAATATTGATTTCTCTTAAGACATTAAGAATTTCACTAGGGCTAATGGTGATCAGGTAGAAAGCGTCATTACAGAAACTGGTAAGGATCTGATGGTTGAATTTTTGACTGTCGGGTTTCGTGAACATAGAGTGAAAATAATGTGCAAAGAAGTTGCTGATTGTTGTTCCGTCACAAGAGTTGTCACAATTATAAAATATCGTATTTGGAATACCAGAATTGGCTATAAGAGTATTACCATTACAACATTTGTAGCCCTTACAAATGTTGATTACAAGGAACAAAGAATGAGAATATTTTACAAGTTTAACAAATCAGTTTATTAATATTGTAACAAGTCAATAGGAATTACATAGTATCTAAGTATTACTAGTTTTACCTAATTAGCTAATTATTAATAATATTACAGTTAGAAACTAACCAAACCATCCATTGTTTAAACATTAGAATATGAACGAATATAATTTATATAAATAGCTCGACAGCTGTGAAGCACCCAGGTACACCCTATAACCCACATTTATAGGTAATAGGTGTAAATAAGAAAGCTTGTAACTCTTTAAAGCAGGACATATACTAATTTATAAAATGGGATCAAAGGCCGTAACTCCACGGTAAAATAACTTAGTGGCGGTAATCTAATGTAATTACTAATTTACTATACATTATTTAAGACCAGTCAACTGACTGAGACTTCCAGCTACTGCTGTCAACAGAAATTACAAAGAACTAAGCTTTGCAAAATATAGTCCTAATTTAAGTCGCTACGAGGGAGATAATTAGCATGAGCTAATTAGCGGGATTTAACTCAATTGAGAGTTAGACAATGAGGCAGTATAACGTTATAACTTCCTAGAAGCAAAACAATTATTCTACAACCAGTACTAGGTACAACTACTAGGAAAACTAGATGTTACTGACACTATGGCCGGACCCTTCCTAATTAGTACTGCCTGAGCAATCAATAGTATCTTTATTCTGTTGCCCTACTAGCTTAAATAGTGATTATTTTTACAAACGCTAAAGGCTCCACAAGAGGACCGTACGCAATAGACAAAACACCATGTGCCACTACTATGGACAAGTAGCACTTCCATACAGTTTGCGCACCGCAAGCCGGTACACAGTTAGATACATCAGAGACAAGTGTCAGTTACAGACCCATTTAGGTCATGAAACATAGCAATAGATAACCTGGTATCCTCCATTATTAAATTTTATTCTTCAAACTAGCCGTAGCTTGGTCATATAGTCCAAGGTATCTAATCTTGATCGTAATATTTGCGACTAAGCCTAATAGACATATAAAGGGTGTGACGTAATTTGCCACACTACCTTGTATTTCCCTATGTTTTCTACTTTTTGTGAACAATTTCCAATTTATTTTCGCGTGAAATTAAGCACTTCGAAGTTAGGCCACACGCTGGTTGCCGGCCTGACTAATAATACTATTTACATCTATTAAATTAAATAAAAGGACGGAAGGAGCAACGTAAAACATTGTTTTAAAATAATCTAAATAAGGAATTTTGATTTAAGGATGAACACTTACCATTTATTAGACATACTAATTATCCTTTTAAAATGTGTGTTTGACTCTTGTATTCATTTTCAACGTCGACCATGTTTGTTTTAACGCATGCGCAGTTCTATCAAACAAGTGAGTAGCGGATCTCGTGATTGTAAAAGAAGAAAAAAGAAAAAACAAATAGCTCAAATAGCTCAAAACCAGCGCGCTGTTCAATTTTGACAGAAGGAAATAAACATTTAATTATTTATAAAACATTATTCACATTCATTAGGATATATTTCAATATTTATATAAAACCTTCATTTTATTTGATTTTTATCCATTGTCCATAGCCAACATTTAAAAATATATATATATATTTGTTTTCTCTTTGGACTTGGAAGTATGAATAGAACATTTTTAAATTTGATTATTGGAAGATTTTCGGTAGGAGACGAGGTCTTCTTCGGGGTTGGTTTAACATGGAGCCAAATCTGTGGAGCTCCTAATTAAAATTATTTTAAAGTGAATTAAAGGTTGTGAATT